>AWWV01009778.1:0-37533 GCA_001974805.1 Corchorus capsularis | reverse complement strand
ATTATCCCTTCTCCTTACCAAGACCTTGAGCCCACCGGCCATATGAGCGGTTAAGAGAGGAACAAAAACCGGTTCATTCTGGCTCACTGCAATGATCTCGAACCGTCTCAATATGGACACCACCACATACTTCATCTGAATAAAAGCCATTTCTTTCCCTAGACAAACTCTTGGCCCTGCTTGAAACACTGGAAACTTGAATGGGCTGACCTGTTTCAGCAACCCATTTTCTGCACCCGGTTCCTCGAACCATCGGTCCGGTTTAAACTCGAGCCGGTCCTTCCCCCATAACTCCTCCATCCTCCCCATTCCGTATGGGAAATAGGTCACCCTGTCTCCTTTCCCAACAAATGTCCCATCAGGTAAAACGTCGTCGTTCAAGGCGTGCTTGGAGTCCCATGCCACTGGTGGGTAAAGCCTCATGGACTCACATAAACATGCTTTGATGCAGTTCATTTCTTTCAACACTTCGAAATTCAATTCTTTTTCACCATAATTCCCAAGCATGGATTCCACTTCTTTCACCATCATTTCCTCTGCGTTTGGATGCTTGGAAAGCAGCCAAAAGAGCCACGTCAATGCCGACGAAGTGGTGTCTCTTCCCGCCATGATGAAGCTAATCACCATGTCTCTCACGACTTCCTCGTCGTGCCCAGCCGACAACAATCTCGACAGAAGATCCTCCAAGTTGTCTTGTTCGAGAGCTCTCCTTTTGTTCTGAATGATGTCCAAAACGCAGCCATGAACGAGTTCTACTGCTTCCTTGAGTTTTCTTTCTGACCCAATATTAAGGGCTTTCTTTAATTTCCATACAACGAACAAGGGCGCCATTCCTCGCATGGCACTGATTTCCGACGCGCTATCGAACGCCTTAACGAGAGGAGGCGCCGGCTTCGAAAGGTCCAAGCAACAAGGGTCATGACCCAACGACACTTTACAAATAGTATCGAAAGCAAACCTTCTCAATATGTCTTGCAAATCGACGACTTTCCGAGTCTCCGCTGCTTCTTCAAGCAACGGTATGAGCCTGTTGTCGACTTCTTCTTTGAGGGTTTTGACCACGAATTCTCTCAACGACTTGGCGCTGAACTCATGGCTCGCTAGCTTCCTTTGAGTGCTCCACAACTCCCCATCCACGTTAAAAATCCCACACCCGAGAAGATCGCCGAGGATTTCGGTGAAAGGCTTCCCTTTTGGGAAATTATTGAAGTTGGTCTTGAGCATGTGTTCGACGTTAGCCGGGTTCGCCGTCACCACCGTACGGCGTGCGCCGAGCCGCCGCACGACGATGGTCTGACATGGCGACTCCGACAAAAGGTCAGTGTACCAATCCAAGAGACGAGTCCTGTTCTTGTAAAAAGAGATGAGACAACCAATAAATGGATAAGAAGGGGGTGCGAAAACGGATTTCTTGGCGTAAAAAGCGGTTAGTTCTTGCATGAGAGAGTAAAACGAAGAGAGCAAGAAAAACCCTAGTGTAAGAAGCAAGAAAAAACAGATCATAGCCATATTGGCAGCTGCTGAATATGCAAAAGAGAAAGTAATGTAATGAAATGGAAGAGTTTAAGAGAAGGGTTTTTTAGGGTAGGTTTTGCTGTGTTGGGCACAAAAAGAAAGAGAGAAAGGGAAGGGTTATATATAGGAGTTTGAAAAGAAGGGAGCAAAAGCCAAAAGGGAAGAGGAAAAAGAGGGAAAAAACCGACCAATAAAAAGCAAGGGTTACTTAGGCCTAATATTAGGGTTTGAAAGGTAAAGATGAGAGGGAAGAGACAAAATAGTCACATGGTTCTCGAGCTTGAATTTGGAACTAAATGCGGCGGGGTTAAAATTGTCATTTCCATTCGGACATTTATTTTTCTTTTTCATTTTATATTTTATTATATAGGGAATGTCGACAAAGGAGTTCTCAAATGGCAGCAAAGCTTGTATGGTTAAATAATGGTCAAGTCACGGTTGGAACACTTGGGAGTGGCAGCTCACTGCTCACGTTTTAATTTATTTAATAATAATATATTTAAATTTTTATTATTACTATAATTTTTTTTGGTGAAAATTATTACTATAATTAAGAAGTATATTATACTCCTGTTTAAGATGGAGTTTGCAGCTTGTTTTCTAATCATACGTAACGTTTGGGTAGATATTGGTCACATGGGGCTCATGGTTGTGACTTGTGACTTATCTAAACTAATATCAGAATGGTGCCAAAAAAAAAAACTAATATCAGATTAATGTGTATTATGTGTATATATATACTGGCTGCACATGAAGGCTTTACACAAAAAGAAAAAAAAAATACTGCATATTTCATGTCTAGCCAAGTAGTCATAAATCTTTTAAGTTTACACTAGGCTGGTTCTTCATTGTTTGGTATAAGTCCTATATACATTAATATGTATGTCAGTATTAACTAAAAGTACAAATATGAACTCAAAAAAAAACAAATACAAATATTATTCAAATTTGTCTAATTTGGTATAAGAAAATCTCTCAATTAGTACTATATATTTTATGGTACTGTGTGTTTTTGATAAGGAGTCATTAGATTCAGCTAAGAAAAAAGAAAAATGGGGTTAGATTTTATTTCGATGGAAGTAAATATGTTGCGTCAAAAATCTCTTTAGAGAGTTTCTGCGAAAACTACTTAATGACAGTATAGGGGCGTGCCAATCAATTTGATGAAATTGACAAAGAGAGCGTAAACAACAAGATCTGGTGCAAAATGCAGCAGATTAAAAGATCATAGCAATTTGTGGGGACTGGATCAAAGTCACATCGGAGTATTTAAATCATTGGATCCACAAGAGTAAGACTTCCTAAAAAAGAGCGCTTCAAGAGCGGATATTGATTGAAATTGAGATTGAAACAAGGGAAAAGAGCAATTTGATTGTTGTTTTTTCAAAAGTAAACAAGAGATTGACGTTTTTACGTTCGGAGATAAGATTGAACAAGGAAAATATAAAGAACGAGTAAGAACTCGTGATGAACAACAGTAAAAAGGCGCGGAGCCTGAGAGAAAATTGCACTAGGCAAGTTTTTTAGACGAGTGATGTCTGTGAGTTGTGAGAACTGCCTTTGAAGTTTTGGAACTGGTTCCTTTATATAGGCGGTGGCATGGGCCTGAAATCTGGTGGGCTTTACTTGCTGAGGAAGTCGAACTCTTCTGATTAGTCGGAGGAAACTTCAAGGAAGTTGCAGTGAAGCTTCCTTCTCCTTCTAATTGCTGCAGCAGGTGATAGGAGGGCGAGGAGAGGAGGATGAGGCGTCCCTCATAGTGTGATAGGCGACTTCCCCCTCATGGTACTAGGTAGCATGAGGTACTAGGTATCATGAGGTGCTGGATAACATCTGATGTATTAGGTGTAGTATCTGTTACCTCCAATGAGCTGAAATCACTTGATTGGCTGAGAGGTGACCCTAGGTCTTGGAACTAAGTACCTTAGCCACGAAATTACTCATACTTAGCCATATTTAACTCTTCAAATCATAAAAATATCTCTTCATTAAGAACTATGGCCAAACCGGGGTGATAAAGCCACTTTGTCCTTAATTGAAAAGAGTGTAAAAGTTGCAAACGAGCTTGTATTGAGCCAAACTTTACCAGTAGGGTTCGTATATCAGCCATAGACCATGGTAAAAATCTTGGCTTGATTCGAGTCTCCCTTCATAGCAAACTAGACTTCACACCTCAAACTGTCCTTAAATGAAAAACTAGCATAAGTTTTTCTTTCTAAGTTTGAATGAGCTGGAACTTTGCCAAGGGACTTATATTCTCTCCACAAAACTATGCAAAAAATTCTATGTAAAACCGAGCTCCCCTTGATGGTGAACTAGGTTTTTCTCCCCGGGTTGTCCTTAAATGAAAAACTAGCATAAGTTTTTCATCCTAAGTCCAATGAATCCGATTTTCCACCAGTAGGCTTAGATTATCTCCATAAATCTATGGGAAAAAGTACAAGTAAAACCGAACTCTCTAGCATAGAGAAGTTGGTTTGACACCCCAAACTGTCCTTAACTGAAAAAGAAGCATTAGTTTTTCCATTTTAAGTCTGTTTGAGATGAAATTTCACCATGATGACCTACATGTATCAAGGAACATCATGGTAAAACCCATTGTTGCAGCCGCACCCCTTAGCTAGCTCAATTTCCTTGATTTCACCTTTTTGTCCTTAAATGAACAAAATGCAAATTTACCTCCTGGGGAGTACTACTAGCTGGGTGGCCTGATCACTATACTAGGGTGATCACGTATGAGGGGGGGGGGGGGGGTGAGTGATAAAATCCCACGCCTCCCTTAGTTTAGTGAGTGTTTCTCTTGCTGACAAACTCTTGCCCTCTGCCTCCTCAGTGCAAGAGATGAGGAGACTGCTTCCTATGACTAAGGCGGCCTTCCCTGAGTATGGGAAAAACTTAGATTATTTTATTTCATGATATTTCTCCCACCTGCATGGTCAGGTAGCATAGAACTCCCTTCCTTACTCTCTGCCTGCACTATGAGGCTGTAGTATCTCAAGAAGCTGCACCCTTGAGCCCTGTCATACCACTCCCATAGGCAGGGGTGGCATACTAGGAGAAATTAATAATAATTATTTCAAAAATTATTATTATTAATTAATTTAATTATTAATTTCGGCATTTACTTAATTAATTGCAAGATTTTTCTAATTCTGATAGAATCAGGGTGGTGCAGAAACTAAGTTTCTTCAAGATTTCTGATTAAATCCTGACCACTCATCTTAATTTAATTTATACAAAGACCAATTTACCCTCAATTGTAAATTGAGGTATAAATAAAATATGATCATGAGATCTCTATAACAACATTTGATAAAAAAAAAAACTTGAAAATTTCAATTTGAAAGTCTTAAAATCAAATCTTGAGAACGAGAGATAAGAGGGAGTTGCGTCTATAGTATGATGTCAATTGAACAACCATAAAATGAAAATGAATGAAGGTATCATATATGTATGCAGCTGAACTCACCTCTAGCTAGTTAAAAGAAAAAGGGGGAAATTTTCAATTAAGGATTTGGGACGATTAAAATAAAATGATCACTCAGTAACAACTAATAAGTAATTTCCACTTTCTCTAAAATGATCACTCAGTAACAACTAATAAGTAATTTCCACTTTCTCCATCATGAAAAAGAAGATCCTATATATATAATGTAGGTTTTTTTTTAAGTTTTTCTTGTATCGACATTCTTTTTTCTTTATCATTGGATGACTGATAATGTATGATGCGCCCAAGGCTTATCATGGAGGGAATGATGCGCCAAGGACTTACTATGGACTTGAAGACAAGCATGGAGAGCATGGAAATGATGATCAAGGGCTGCAAAGAAGCGTGGACAGGCTTAAAAGAGAGAATGGAATCGTAATTCACCAATAAGATGCCATTTGATCCTTTGAAGATGCCATTAGGTCCGATGACAAGAGCAAGAGCTAAGAGATTCAAGGATGCACTCATGGGCCTTGTTCGAACTCATCTTGAAGACTTGAAGACCATTGAAGTTCAATTGTGACATTTTGTCCTTAATTGAACAAAATGTAAAAGTTGTCTTTCTGCAGCCCGAGAGAGCACAACTAACTGGGTGACTTCTCCACTATGTTAGGGAGAAAATATACAGGAGATGTCAGCTTTGAAATCCCACGCCTCTATTACATAGATAGATAATTTGATCGCTGACAAATATTAACTCGCTGACTCCTTAAATACAAAAGACAGGGAGACAACTCTTGAAAAGAGGGAGGCGCCTCCTGGGACACAAGAGGCGGCTTGTGTATGTTACTTTAGGCCTATGAGACGTCTCCTTAATTACAAGGTGACGTGTCATCAAACTCCTTATTTATTAATTTCTGCTGCACTTGCTGACAACTTCATTAAAAGGAGTCGTCTTCTAATGATTTTCCTGCCACATCCTTAATTATGGGCGGCACATATTTATTAATAATAATTATTTTATTTATTTAGTAATTTTTGGCATTAATTAATAAAAATACAAAAATTTCCTAGTTCAATTAGAATTAGTGTGATGCAGAAACCAAGTTTCATCAGGATTTGGGATCAAATATTGACCACACATCTTGATAACACTTATGCAGAGACCAATTTATCATCAATTGTAATTTGAGGTATAAACACTAACAATGAAAGATAATAAGTTAATTCGTCACTTATCGAATTTGGAGGTAAATCCCATCAAGAAGGTTGTAAGATAGATCTAAAGCTTGTGATTAATTCCTAGTTTTGTGTTTTTGTGTTTTTGTTCTATTTTGTTGCACTGGACAATTTTCTTTTTTTTTTTTGAAGAATGTTGCACTGCACAATTAATTGATTGTTCCTAGTTTCTGCTTGCGCTCTCAGAGCTTGTTTATAATAAATTGACTCTGCTTTTAAAAAAAATGTATTGCAGTTGAGAGATTTCTCGACAAATAATTAGTTTTCATAAAAACAATCTATTTTAATCTGAGGATGAACCGAATCTTGGGCATTGGGGGAATTGGGAATGAAATTATAGAAAAGAAATAATGGGTCGAGAAATTCTATCGAAAGAATGGTGGAGAAGAAGGAGCAGAACTGTTGTTATTCATAGGGCCATAGGAGGAGAGAAGCATAAAGTTAAACACAAGCTAATTGGAAGCCATCGATAACGGCGTCAACTGCTAAAAGTCTAAAACGCTGAGTTTTAGATGAATTTGGAAGTGGGTGACGTGGCTTATAATGAGCCATTAGATTCGAGGTTCAAGATCAGTGGATCTCTCCACTGTTAAAAAACAGTGGAGAGAATCCTCTCCCATATATGTATTTGTATGTATAGTAACATCAGTGCTAACAGTCTCCTAATTACCAACGGCTATTAGTGAAAGAGGCGCTTGATAATCTATTGAATATTAAGATGTCGGAACTTCAAATTTTATGAATGGAAAATTTTATATTTGGGAGAGTTTCCCTTCGTTTATAGTCCACATTATACATTAGTTAAAACTCAATATAACAGTGAAAGTGTAAAATGAGATACTGCAAAAATTAGAAAAAAAAAAAAAAATAGAAAAGAAAAGAAAAGAAAAGAAAGAAGTCTCCCTAGCGCACTAAGAAAAGAAATTGAAAAAAGATGTACTCGAATAAAGGGGTGTTTAACTTGGCAATCATACACATATATATATATATATATATATTCAAATTTAAATATTAAAATCCATTTATAAAATTTGAATTCAAAATATATAAGTTTAAATTTACATAAATTCAAAATATATAAAATTTTAATTTTAATTTTAACGAGTATGAGAATTCAGAAGATATTGAATTTGAAATTTATTCTTATCTTGGCGAAAAAGAAATTGAAATTAGAAGCAATACATATATATATATATATATATAGCTAAGTTTAAAATTTTCAAATATTATATTTTACATATAAAATAAAATATGAAAACGAAAATGAATACAAAGGATATGATAAAAGAAAACTTAATTACATGCATATTAAATAAAGAAAATGTTAAAAGTCAATTTTTTATCTACTATTAAAATATAAAAAATAAGGAATATAATATATTTCAATTTTAATAAGTCTAACAATTTCCTAAGAAAATTAAAGTTTATATACATGATATAATAATATGATAAAAGGAACGACTTATAATACCCTAAAAAGTTAATTTTAATAAGTCTAAAAATTTCATTAAAAAATTAAGTCTAAGAAAAATTAAAGTTTATATACTTGATATAATATGATAAATAAATAAATTTCACTCACATTTTTTAAAATTATGCATATGATTTAGTCATACTGTTGCGCCAAAAATCTCTTGCTAGAGTTTTCATGGAAAATTCTTAATGACAGCATGAGGGCGTGCCAGTCAATTTGCTGAAATTGACAAAGAGGTTGTAAAAAGTAAATATGGTGCGCGTAACAGCAGAGAAAAAGATCAGAGCGATTTGTGGGGACTGGATCAAAGTCACACCGGAACATTTAAATCATTGGATCCATAAGAACAAGACTTCCTAAAAAAGCGCTTCAAGAGCGGTAGTTGATTGAGATTGAAATTGGGGGAAAAGAGTAATTTGATTGTTGTCTTTTCAAAGAGAAACAAGTATTTGATGTTTTAACGTCCGGAGACTAGATTGAAACAAGGAAAATGTAAAGAACGAGTAAGAACTCGTGATGAACAAGAGAAAAAGGCGCGGAGCCTGACAGAAAATAAGCACGGAGTTTGATTTTTGCGCGGAGCAAGTTTTTGAGATTAGTGATATATGTCTGGAGCTCTGGAACTGATTCCTTTATATAAAGGCCGGCATGGGCTTGAAGTCTGGTGGGCTTTACTTGCTGAGGAAGGCAATTTCATCTGATTGGTCAGATGACATCTCTAGGAAGGTGTAGTGAAGCTTCCTTCTCCTTCTGATTGTTTCCAACAGGTGAGAGGAGGGTGAAGAAGAGGCTAGGATGTCTCCCTCTGATGTACCAGGCATGAAATTGTCCCTATGATGTATCAGGCGTAAAATCGTCCCTCTGATGTATCACATGGCATGCCTTCTGATCCTTCTGATGGACTATAATCTCCTGATTTGGCTAAGAAGTGGCCCTCTGACCTGGGTCTTGCAACCTTAGCACCATAGCCATGAAATTCCTTCTTACTTAGCCATATTTAGCTCTTCGGTTCATAAAAATATCTTTTAATTAAGAACCATGGCTAAAGCGGGGTGACAAAGCCACTTGTCCTTAACTGAAAACAATACAAAAGTTGCAAACGAACACGGATTGAGCCCAAACTTCACCAGTAGGGTTCGTATATCAGCCAAAGACCATGGTAAAAATCTTTGCCTGGTTCGAGCCCTTCTTCATGGTGAACTAGGTTTCACACCTCAAACTGTCCTTAAATGAAAAACATGCATAAGTTTTTCATTCTAAGTCTGATTGAGATGAAACTTTTCCAAGGGACTTAGAATATCTCAATAAGACTATGGAAAAAATTCCTAAGTAAAACCGAGCTGTCCTTGATGGTGAACTAGGTTTCACACCCCAAACTGTCCTTAAATGAAAAACTAGCATAAGTTTTTCATCTTAAGTCCAATAAGGCTGAATTTCCACCAGTATGCTTAGATTATCTCCATAAAACTATGGAAAAAATTCTAAGTAAAATCGAGCTATCCTTGATGGTGAACTAGTTTTCTTACCCCAAACTGTCCTTAAATGAAAAAACGTGCATAAGTTTTTCATTCTAAGTCCGTTTGAAAATGAAACTTAGCCAAGATGATCTACATGAACCAAGGATCATCATGGTCTAACCCCCTGTTGGAGCCGCACCCCCTAGCTAAATCAATTTCCTTGATTTCGCATTTTTGTCCTTAAATGAACAAAATGCAAATTTACCTCCCGAGAAGGAGCAACTAGCTGGGCGGCCTGACCATTGTGTTAAGTGGTCATGTGTGAGGGATGTGAGAAATAAAATCCCATGCCTCCCTTACTTCAGTGAGTGTTTCACTTGCTGACAAACTCTTGCTCTATGTCTCATCAGTGCAAGGGGTAAGGAGACAGCTTCCTGAGAACAGGGCGGCCTTCCCTAGGTATAGGGAAAGACTTGTATTTTTTATTCCATGAAATATTTTCCATCCGCATGGTCATATGGCATACAACTTCCCTTTTTACTGTCTGCCTGACCCATCAGACAGCATAATCAAAGGAAACTGCTCCCTTGAGGCATATCACACCACTTCCCTTGGTCAGCGGCGGCACTCGAGGAGAAAATAATAATAATTATTCTGAAAAATAATTATTATTTATTAATTAATAATTAATTTCGGCACTTAGTCATTAATTACAAGATTTTCCTAATTCTATTAGAACTAGGGTGGTGCAGAAATTAAGTTTCTTCAGGATTTTTGATTAAATCTTGACCACACATCTCAATATATTTTATGCAAAGACCAATTTACCCTCAATTGTAAATTGAGGTATAAACACATACTATATTCTTTTCTTGGAAAAATTGTATTTTTTTATGCTTTGAACAAAAAGGAAAGAAAAGAGGGAATTTGGATTATGTTGTAACGATTAATTATTTATGATATTTCTTTGTCATTGAAGTTCTATCAGTTCTTAATTAAGTAATGAAATGGGTAGAGGATTTCTATTGTTCGTCCGCATAGGAGGGGATGCACAAAAACGAACTCTATTAAATTAGGTTTTCCTCTTGCCGGTTATATTCAGAGTAGATTAAACAACTTCAAAATTGTTTTCTTGGATGTGATGTGAGGTGAGGCAGCAAATAATTGTATTATTGTTTTTTTAACTCATTATGAAAGCATACAATTATCCTTGAAAAAAATGCACTCCCTCTCTAAACTTTACATTTTCATTTAAAATACTCTAAACTCTATATAATTCATTTTGTGAGATCATTTTTTGTCTTAATCAAGAATAAACAATTTACTAAAAAAAGATACATTTGATAAATTTCCTAAATCGAATTAAATTGCTTTTTATTATATATGCATAAATTTGGTTAATACATCATTTGTAAATTTTATCTTTGTTATACTAAACTATATTTTTATTATAGATATGCATAATTAATTCAATTCCCGTAATTATGTAACTTCATGATCCTAATAAATGTACATATATATATATACTTTTTAATGTTATCAATAATTTTATTAATTCATTCTCTTTCATTTTTTTATTTATATATGTATGTATGCATTTTTTTATCTAAAAAATATGAATTTTAAAAAATTTAATATAAATTATTTTTAAAATTTTATTATTTATAATATATATAATCACCAGTCCATGCAATCGCACGGGACACAAACTAGTAGTATATAATATATACGAGGTTGAATTTACTAGCATGCTTTTTTTAAAAAAAAAAATAGATAACTTTCATTTATGTAACTGATTTTACAATAATTTTAGGAATATCATCCTTCATTACATGAAATCTCAGTAAAACTATGTAATCGATTACTTTTTGCACCCGAAAAACTGGATCTTCCTTGAAAATCCAAAACACCTATCGTGAATCATGTTGATGTCTCACTATCATACCCATCACCCCCTCTTTGTCGCTTGTTCTTCCAAACAAAAAGTTTTGATCAACGATGATCATGTGATTGATTCGATGAACAGATCTCTTCCTTGGCACCCAAAAGAAAAGGATTACAACGATTTTACCACAGATCTGAATAAATAAAAGGTTGATCATGCTTAAAACTATCATAAAATTCAGACTGGATAACTCAAATTCAAAAAGAACTGAGATTAGACTCGAAACTGACTCAAAAAAACAAACTGACTCAAACCGACTCAAAACAAACTCAAATAAAACTGGACAGATCTGTAGATCTGAATCCCTTATTGAAAACAAAAACCAAATCTTCCTCCTCCCCTTTGGCATGACAACCAAGGAGGAGGAGGAGGAGGAGGAGTCGAAACACCAATGAGAACTAGAGAGGGAGAAGGGGAGAGAGGAGCGGCTAGGTCAAAACTAAATCCTATATATTTTGTTTATTTTTTATTTTATTTTTTTGCATGCTTTTAATTAAACAGTGAAAGTGTAAAATGAGAATTTCATTAGAAACCTTCTCTTGACTTTTTAATGACCAAAGAGATGAACGGAGTTGTAACTTGTAGGTCTAGTCATAAGATTCACGTTTCAAATATGCTCCCTTTAATTAGTAGAAGGTAATAATTCTTAGACAAATCCTGAAATCCATCAATCAGAAACTGATGAGAAGCAAAAGTCTCGCCTAGTTTTTCATTTTATTTTTCATCTGAAATTGTACTAATTGCCAAATCTTTGTTGGTTTGGCTAATTACCAAATCTAATCTTTGACTATTATATCGTACCCTTTTCACAATTTGCATTTTCTGTTTCTTGTCACTTCGATTTCCGTTTCAAAGTAGCATATCATATAGATATTTGTTCATGTACATGATGGTTTGCAAACGTAATTATTACCAAATTCGATAATTATTTTTTTTGGCCAAAATTCGATAATTATTAAGTATAGTATTTTTTTTGTTTTTTTTTTCGTTTGTTAGTACTTTGACCTTTGCAGAATTTTATTAATCATTAATTTGTAAATATGGACAATTTCTTCTTCTTCTTCTTTTTTTTTTTTTTTTGGAAAAGCAACAAGTGAACTTCTAATGTGGACAATATTTTAGGTAAAAGATCTCTGATGAATGAACATGATTTTGAAAAAAAAAATTATAAAATTTTTGTGGATAATCAATTCCACTGTCTGAAAAATTTTTACTAGTTATTATTTTGATTATGGTTGAATTTTGGTTCCAGAACAAACCTTTGAATTGGGTTTTGATCCGCTATTTAGCGATTGATGGGATTGGTTTCGGAATATTCTTTATTCAAAGTTAATTTATTTTAGCAAAGTTAATTTTATAAATATTTAAGTAATTAATTTTATTATTTTTTAATCAAATAATCATTTTCATTAATCAATAATAAGAGATTATAAACGTCGAGAGAAATAGTCCCGCATCACACGATTATCCAGTCCAATATTAACTAGAGAATGTGCAAATATATTGGCTTCTCTATTTACAAATTGTTGAAATCAAATCTTTAATTTCATCTATAACTACCAAACATATCAAATACACAAACAATAAATTACACTAGCCCCAGGACCTGCGCTTTGCACCGAGCTTGTGAAGGGAGGAAATATTTAGTTGTGAATATATATGTATTAACTGTAATGATTGTTGATTTTGTGTAGTTATTTTTATGATTGATTAATCTTGTAGATGTTGTATTTACTATGAATACAAATTATATAATAAAATAAAATTTAGCTAAAACCCAGATTAGACTTTCGGGTCCTTTTCAAAGTCGTAGATCATGGAGCAACCTTTTAAATCGGCACTTGAATAACTTGATCGTATATCTAGGTCGATTGACGCCACCAAATTTTGGAAGCATTTTTTAGACTCGAAACATAAAAATTAGCTTTCGAGTCATTCATGAAAGTCGTAGATCATGCAATAACCTTTTAATCGATACTTGAATAAATTCAATTGGACATGTGAACCGAAAATTATACAATATTAAATTGACCGTCAATCGAGACCACCAAATTTCGGAAGTGTTTTTTTGAATTAAATTGCCTTTCGAGTCCTTTATAAAAGTTGTAGATCATGAAATCACCTTTTAATAGACACCTAAATCACCTTCATCGGACAAATAAAACAAAAGATACAAAAATAAAAGTCAAAGCGTTAAATCGTCCAACCTATAATTGTAAAGGATTCAATAGTATAAAGCATAAAAGTACGAGAGTCATTAGATAAATAATCCAACAGAAAAATGATTAGTTTATAGAGACGAAACATAAAAATTCCCTCTTAAACCCTTCATGAAACTCATGAATCAAATTCAGCTTTCAGGCCTTTAACGAAAGTCGTATACCACACAATAACCTTTAAATCGACACTTAAATGACTTCAGTCGGACACGTGGATCGAGAATTATATAAACCGGTAATCGAGACCACAAAATTTTGGAAACATTTTTTATAACTAAAAACTCAAAATTGGCTAGTGAGTTCTTAATAAAGGTTGTAAACCATGAAATTGCCTTTTAATAGACACTTGAATCACCTTGATCGGACAAATAGAACACAAAAAATAAAAGAATTAATGCCGAAATGTTCAATCGATCAACCCATAATTGTAACGGATTAAATAACATAAAGCATAAAAGTATGAGGATCATTTGATAAATAATCCAACAAAAAAATGATTTGTTTATTGAGAGTGTGACCCACCAAATAGTAACTTTATCCTAAAGTTTCCAAAACGCCCTCAACAATCAATAATAATAACGAAAATACCGAGCATGAAAGTACCGAAATACCCCTAACAATTTGTTCTTTGATGAATGTGGTGCATCTTATAACTGGACAAAAAGGTAATTCCATTTTCAACTTTAATAAATGTTATATATATAAACTCACATTCCGTGAGACTAGAACCCAAGACCTAATTCTAGATACACTGGAACTAAAAGTCTAGCACTCTACCACCAGACCAAATGCCCGATGGCAATTTATTTTATACACACATATATATATATATATATATATATAAAATATGTTAAAGTGATTAACTAATGGATTAAATGCCCTTCTGCCCTCTTTTCTTTTTAAAAAATGACACTTTTCCAAATTTGAAAGGTAAAGAGGGAAAAAGGGTATTTAAGCCATTAACTAATTATCAAAATTTTAAAAAATTATATTAAATATAAAGTATATACATTAATATTAGATATAATGTGTTGTTATTGTTGTTATCATCACCCTTAAAGGTGCTATATGTGAAAAAGTTTTATGTAATACTCCCCCGGTCCAATCTAAGTGAAACACATAGAATATCACACATATTAAGATAATGATTAATTCATCTTATATTTAGTAAAAAAATATTTCAAATAACCTAATCACCCAACTTTTCATTAATTACATTTATCTTCTCTCGCTCCCTAACTTCACATTAATTAGGGGTATATATGGAAAAGAAAATAAAAAAGTATTGATTTCCTAAACGTATCACTTATTATGAAATAAGCAAAAAAATGTAAATGTATCACTTATTCAGAGGTAGTACTTTACTTCGAGGACAGCCAATGAAAGTAACTTTTTTTCTTGCTCTTTTATATCTTCTTTGTAAAATTGAAATCGAGTAATACAACCATTGAATTTTAAATTCTAATTATATAAAGAGCAATGTTACTTGTCCCGCCTAATTTTGCTGTCTAATATCCTGCCTGACGTGTCATTGAAAAAAATTAATATAATTTCTAAAACTCTATTCAATAATATATTTAAATCAATGATTTACCTTGTAAGCTCCCATTATTAATACACTACAAGAAAAATGCAAATTAGGAGCGGAAATTTGGGATGGATATTTTGTGTCTCAGAAATTCTTACGTAACGTAACTAGGAGGTTAACCTAAAATTAAATTTTTACCATAACTATTAAGCAGGAAATACGCGGTAAAACTAGGCAAGACAAAAAAATATTTTTCTTATATAAATCATGTCAAATTTGAAGTTTATTAAAAAAAATTTGAAAGGTAATGAAAGATTTATTCAAGGAAAAAGGATAATCAGTACAAGCAAACCAGAGCAGAAACATATAACAGTACAAAATACCATAATAATAATAACCCCAAACAATGAAAACAAACCACAAAAGCTGCTAGTTTCCAAGCTAATCGTAAGTCACGACCCTTGGAGCTAATCTCTCAATTCCACTTTTCGCAAGCTTATCAGCCTCTGAATTAGCTTCCCTATAAGAATGGCAGTTAGAAAATTCAGAGATTTTTTGCATCAATGTCTCAATATGCAGAATCCATCTTCTAAGTCTCCAAGGAACATTATTTCGTTGATTCACCAATCCCACTGCGCATTTTTGGAATCGCTTTCGATTACTAGTCCATAAGTATTCACCCATCTTGAAGCACAAAATAGCAACAAAGCTTCTTTGATAGCACAAATCTCTACTTCGTTTGATTCAGCCACTCTAGTTGATTTTGAAAATTCAATCAAAATCTTACCAGTGTCATCCCTCAAAAGACCACAAATGCCTGCATGCCCTAGTTTACCCCTAGCAGCCCCATCAACGTTAAATTTCAAAAAAACTTTTGAAGGTTTAACCCAAACGTTATCTCTCACAACATTCTTCCTCATAAGATTAACTTTTTCTACATTTGGACATCAATATAAATCCAGAAAAGATGTCCCAATATCAAACCATGAGGCTTGTATCCATCAGGCAAGTCTAAGCTTTATGACATCAATGAGTTGAAAACCATATCGTTCCTGTGCAACCATAACGACCATAGGATAACAAAGAAAGCCATTCTCCAAATCTTAATACTATCAGTTTTGACCCAAGCATGCTGCCAAGCAAGAAAAAAAGAGTAACATTCTTTTGAGGCAACCCAACTAATATTCCAAAGAAAACAGCAAGCCATCTACACCGATCAAGAGACTTTACAAGTGAAAAAGAGATCTTCAACCGATTCAATTTCAAGCCCATAGAAGACACAAAAATAGGAACCAAAAGCTAACATACCTTTTTTTATATAATTCATACTTCACAACCACTCTCTTTTTAATAGCTTGCCACACAAAAACCTCCACCTTCGGTGGCACGATATTAGCCCACAAAAGCATCCAAATATCATCTTTTGCAAAGCTGCTATAAACAAAATCCTTAAAGAAAGACTTAGCAGAATATCTTCCATTTGTGCGATGCTTCTAAACCAAAAAATCATCAGCACCTTCCACAGGTTGATAATCTTGCAAGACCTCCATATAATTTTGTCATTGCTTAATTTCCTAGTCAAAAGGATTCCTTAAATCAATTTTCCATCTCCACTCTTTATCTTAATAAAAACCAAACTCCATTGTTTTACTATTTTTGTTCCTGGCCAGAGCAAAAATCTTCGGGAACATGTCCTTTGGAGTCTCTCCATTTAACCACTTATCATTCCAGAAACAAGCTCTACGTCCATTGCCAATAGAGACCAGCAACCCATTCTTAGTAAACGAAACTAAATTGTCATCATTAAGCAGAGGCTTTGAGATATTCCTCCATAATGCTGAGCAGTTTCTAATACCAGAGGGTGGAACTAAAGCATTCGCAAAACCATATTGTGCGGCAACAATCACTTTCCATAGACAACCTCTTTCATTACTAAATCTCCACAACCACTAGTTAAGTAAAGCTCTGTTTCTTAGCCCAAGATTAGTGACTCCCAGTCCACCAACATCTTTATATTTAGAAATTGTAACCTAATCGACCAAGTGAATTTTTCTACCATTATCTGTCCCACTCCATAGAAATCTTCTTATAATTCTATCAATTTCATTTTTAATGGTAATAGGCAGCGGAAACAAAGACAAAAATTATATGGGACAACTAGCAATAACTGATTTAATAAGAACTAACCGGCCTGCTATGAACAGATGTCTCCCCTTCCAGCCTGTTAATTTCTTCTATATCCGCTCAATAACTGGCCTCCATATTGCAACTGAATTCGGTCTTGCAACAAGAGGTAACCCAAGCTAGGTGCAACGTAATGACCCAACCTTGCAATTGACAGAATCTGCCCAATTTTGAAGAAGATTTCGATCCACATTGACACCAATCAAGCTGCTCTTGCTAAAATTAATTTTCTAACCAGAAACAATTTGAAAGCATCTAAGAACCTTTCTCACATTTTTAACTTGAAACTTCTCAAGTTGGCAAATAATTAGTGTATCGTCGACGTATTGCAGATGAGAAACCTCCAAATTCCCCACTTTGCAACCTTTAATAAGCCCCAAAAGAAATGCTTTGCAAATAAACACACTAAGAGCTTCTCCCACAAGATTATAAAGGAAAGGAGAGATGGGGCATCCTTGACACAGCCCCCTTAAAGCCTTAAATTGCCTGCTTGCCGAGTCATTAACAAGGACTGACATAGCCGGAGTAGCAACACAGTGCATGATCCATCCAATCCACTTAGTCCCAAATGCCATTTTTAGCAAAATGACCTCCAAAAAATTCCAATTCACATTGTCATACGCCTTCTCAAAATCTACCTTGAAACAGATACCACCCTAACTACTCTTTTTCAAAGCATCCACAATTTCATTTGCAACAAGTGAGCAGTCCATAATTTGTCTTCCTTTAATGAAAGCAAACTATGAATCCCTAATCACATCATAACCATTCAAAGCCTTCTTGCTAGAACTTTAGCATGGATCTTATATAAGCAACCAACCAAACTAATTGGTCTAAAATTTTCCAACTTAGAAGCACCCTAGCATTTAGGAATAAGGTTGATAAAAGAACAATTGATATTGTTGTTGAAACTTCCTTTCTCAAAAAAATCAGATATGAAATCCATACACGCCACTAATCTTTAATAAAAGAAAAGTTGTACCCATCCTGCCCTGGTGCCTTATTCCCATCACAATCTTTAACAACCTCAAACACTTCTTCTTTTGTAACAGTCCTCTCAAGTCAGTCTACTTTTGTTTGATCCAATTTCTTGAAATCACAATCCAGGTTCCTTACCAAAGCAGCAGTGTTTAAGTTGTAGAACTTTTCGAAAAACCAACAACCCCATCTTTAACTTCTTCCAGAGCACTAAACATTCTACCATCAATTTCAATCTACTCGATGTGATTTTATGAGCTCTATTAGAGGCAACGATTTGAAAGAATTTAGATTTTTTATCTCCTTCTCTGAGCCATTGCATTCTTGCTTTTTACTGGCAAGATCTCTCCACTATTCTATATAATTCCCACAATTCTTTTTTTTTTCTGAAATAATGTTTCACTTACATCAAAAGCCACCCCACCTTGCTGCAATTGAATTTCTAAAGAGTGAATTCCTTCTTCAAAGAGTTCAATTTGTCTGTGATTCGTCTTTCCAAACTCAACATACCACTTTTTAATTTTAGGTTTCAACAATCTCAACTTTTTATACACATCGAGATTCCTATCCCTGCTTCTTTCAATCTCATCCCGAGATTTAGTGAGCATCTCCTTAAATCCTTCAACTTCTAAATAATAATTGAAGAATATAAAGGGCTTAGGTCCCCAATTAAGATTTTCAACCACCAAAAGAATCGAATTATGATCCTAAAGTGACTTTGGTTTAGCTTTCCGTTTGACATCAGGAAAACTAAGTAAAATTTCAGTACTAACCGAGCATCTGCCAAGGCGGTTGAAAGGAGGTCTATCTTGATTACTCCCCCATGTAAACTTTGAACCCAACAAGGGAAAACCAATCAACTGCATATCATTGACGAAATCTGGAAAGGAATTAATGATATCACCAAATTTCTCCTCTTAATGAACAACAATGTTGAAGTCTCCACCAAGAATCCAAGGAATGTCAAATTGCAGTTTAAAAGATTTGATATCCTCCCATAAACTCACCCTATCTAATTCATCATTTGGAGTATAAACGTTTCCAATAACACATTGAAATCCAATCTCCTTCATTTTTCCAACACAACGAATGAATCTTTGTTCCACTATAGCAAAATCCATCTCAAAGAAATTATCATCCCATAACGAAATTAAACCCCCCGCACTTCCTGTGGTGTTAGAAATCTTGCCTTTGCAGCTGCTTCTACCCCAGATCGATATAAAAAGCCTTTCATCAGCATCATTAAACTTGGTCTCTTGAATCAAAAGAAACTCAACCTTGCTCTTGTCAACTACAGATCTAACTGCCATGCGTTTCTCCCTTCTTCGCAACCCTTTTATGTTCCAACAAAGAATTGTCATAATTATCAAACAACCTACAAACAAAGCCAGCACCGAATCAAACTTCCTCCATACTCATAAATCTTGAGATGGTATGCTCTCTGTTTTCAATGAATTCAATACCGAGTGTCTTATTAACTTCGAACGTTTCCTCCACCTCCCTCAAAAGAATTGCATTACTATCTCTTATATCTCCATCGGATAAGGATATATCGGAATCTAAATCAACAATAGCCTCCCCAATATCAATTTTGTAACCCCTTTTCTCGTTAACTTCCTTTTTTCTTCTCACACACTTTGCACTTTTTTCATTTAAACCATCGGGTTCGGGCCATCCATTCCTTTCTATCTTTTGTAAAGAAAGGCCCAGTTTCACTTCTAAAGTCTGATAAAGGCCGATTTTCATTTAGGTCAGAGCTATGGTTACTCCAATGTGCCCCTAGGTCGGACCGAATTACCAAGGCTAAAGAATTACTCTCACCCACATCAATATACCAACCAGCAACGTGAAATAGTTCCATTTCTCCATTGAAAACATCATACTTTGCATGAATCAGACTATCCTCCACTAAGTATTCATCAAATGACTCCAAGCATCTCTCATCAATGGCCTTTGCAATCTCCAAACTTCTTGTGACTCGGGAATCACTTCAACCGACAAAGTTTTAATGCCTACATCAATTCCCAATCTCACAACATTGGGACTGTCGAGAGGATCTGAAGTGTTTCTTTGTTCCATCGGAGATGCCAACTTTCTGTTAACATGACTTCCGACAGTTAAACGAGTAAACTCAAGCTCTGACTGGACAGTATTTTTGAAGATGATGCCCAAAAAATAACCAGACACCAGTTTTGGAATGCAAGAAATACCAGGGACAAAGATCTGCATTCTGGCCACACTAACAGATTCTTTAAGCGAGGTGCACTCGTCCAATCTAACAAACTTGGCCCAATTATTACCTAAAGCTGAGAAGAAGTTCTCATGCCATAGTTATAAAGGAACATCAAAAAGCCTAACCCACACAAGAGTCATTCTCTATAATTCAGATGAAACCCAAGGTTTGATGACATTAATCCACTTCCCACAAAAGCTGTTAATATTTGTTATACAATCATTCAACAAATGATCCTCTTCAACTGTCAGTAAAAGCATAATATTATTGAAATCCCTCACTAACACCGTGGGATCCAACTTGTTAATTACAGAAACAAACTCTTCCTTACTGTCAGTATTATGAAGCATGACAACAGCACTTCTACCTAACCATTTCATATCCTCCTCCGGAATTTTAACCGGCACCTCAAGCTCGACAATTGAACAATCATCCTTGTTAGAAACTTCCTCCAATGAAGCCTCATTCGCAAGCTCCACTAGTACATTACTCCCCAGCTCGTCCGAAACTAATTTGGCTCTGAACGGGAAAGCAATGCTTCCATTCCTAAAGCCTCATGTCTCAATGGAGATGAAGTGGGGACCTGTGTAATCTGGACTTCCTTCTCTTTGTGATTGTCGCCTTCCTCGTTGACAATTGGTATTTTAATCGGGGGCCTAACTCCTTTATTAAAATTTGGACAATTCCGCCTAGAACCATTAGCATTGTCAACCCTTTTGAAAGGCCACCATCGATTAGATTCTCTGACAATTGTAGGATTGAAATTGTTGATTTCACAATGAATAGGATTTTTATCAATTTTCCTGTTAGCCGCCTTCCTAACCTTAATTCTTCTAGCATCCACCCTCCTGCCTTCACCAAAGTTGATAACTTTCAATGCCTCATCTTCATACCTATATCTAACAAAAGTCAGGCTAATAGCACTATTCTTTCTTCTTGACATAAAAACATCAATGACAGTACCAAACTCCATGAAGATTTCCCATACAAGACTCATAGTTCTGACTCAAATTGTTTACAAAAACAGGATGAAGAGATAATCTCCATCTAAAAGACTCTGTTGGAAAACTTCTACTCCGGAACAATTTCGATGAAAAGGTTCTCTTCGACGAGCCTCTCTCCACCCACTCTCTCTCATCTCTCTCAAAGTTTAGAGTACCTTCTTAGATGTTGAGAGGCTTTTTCATTTGTTTTTGATTTTGCCATTTAGTTTATTAGAAATATTTAAGTATATGAATTGATTCTATTATATTCTGCTAAAAAGAAGCGCCGCCACAAAAGAAAAAGAAAATGAGCGCCGCCACCCCTCTCTACTATTCTATTTTCCCTCTTTCTGATTGATGGAAAATGTCCAACAAAATCTATTTTTCTTCTTCGAAATTAAAGTTCCTTTCCTTGCTAATCCTTTCTGATAATTCCCTTGTCTTGTTTCATCTTTTTTGCCCCCTATTTTTGTTTTTCTTCTTAGATTTGGATCTGCAGAAAGCATTAGAAGAGTTTGTCTTCATTCGCAAGTTGTATTATGTTGATATGGTGGTGAGAGGAAACTTTGGCGACAAGGTTCAGGCGAGTGTTTCGGTGGATTGGCGATCAAAACTTTTTTATGTTTTCATTGCCAACTTGAGTTTTAAAGTATCTAGACATGCTTTGTGGGATGTTTTTTCAGATTACGGTAGAGTAGCAGATGTTTTCATTCAACGACGAAATCGACAAAAGGGGCCTACTACATACGCTTTTGTCAAATTTTGGAATGAGAAAGATGCTTATTTGGGACTTGTTAAAGCGGACCAGAGATATCTGGAAGGAAGCAGAATCAGAACCTATAAAGCTAGAGATACAAGAAAACAAAAATGGGTTCGAAGAAGCAAGCAGCATGGTGAGATGGTGTGCGTTGAGTCCAAACTTGATGGAAGAAGCTATAAAAATGTGGTGAACTCAGTTAAAACGGCTGATAATCCTCCTCCGAGGTATGTCAGAGACAGGTTTCAATCGTGTTTTAAGATAAGTAGATCAGAAAGTAAGCATGTCAGATCAAGCTCCCGTTCTGTTTCTAATGTCATGTCATTTGTAAACAAGCAAGAATGGAGGCAGGATTCATTTGTGGCTTCAGAGGTTCGATTGTTTAAAGATGTTGGCAGTAAGGGTGTTGATAGTTTAGTAGATCCCAACAGTCCCATTGTGTATGCAGATAAGGAGGAAGCTTATCTAGAGTTAGCAGAACAGGGTCATGAGTTTAGCGAAGAGATGGAATTGGATGTGTTTATTCCTGAAGACCATCAGAGTTGGTTGGAAAAAAGTTTTGTTGTCCTTTTTAGATCAGTTAATGAAGTTGAGGAAGTGATTTCTTTTATCAAGGCTGGTGACTTTAAAGTGGAGATTAAAGAGCTTAGTAATGTTATTGATTAGTGTGGAAGAAGAAGATTTTATCGATGATTGCATGAAAATGGTGATAGACAAGTGCTTCAATTCAGTTGTTGATGTTTTCCCTTGGGATTCCACTGGTTTTGAAAGACAGGTTCTGGTTTGGGTTCAACTTGATGATGTGCCATTGGAACTATGGCATGTTAATTTTTTTTCGGTTCTTGGTGATAAGTGGGGTAAATTCTTGCAGTTGGATGATTTCACTAGGAATAAAAACTCCCTTAAGACTGCAAGGATGCAGATCCTTGCTCCTAGTTTGTCAATTTTCCCCAACTTGGCAGTTGGATACTCGTCTGGTATCAAATTTAGAATCCGGGTTACAGTGGAGAGCGAGGCCTTGGTGGAGCCGTTGCGACAAAGGTCTTGGCCGGAGACAAATTTTGAATTATCAAGAGAATTTTTAAGCACAAATTCTGTGGAAACTGATAAGGTGGAGAATAATTTGAATTCAATTGATTGTGATCTTCCTAATGGAGTTATGGGTAGTTATGGTGCAAAATCTTTGGAAAATATTATGGTAGAGGATAGTTTGAATTCAAATTTTAGTGATCTTCTGAATGGAGTTTTGGTTAGTAATGATGCAAAATCTTTGGAAACTGATTTGGTGGAGGATTTTGTGCCTGACTCTTTGGAAGAAAATCTTGTTTCTAATTCTGGTCTTAATGCAAGCCCTTTTGATTCAGATAATCAAAGAACAAAGGTCAGTGAGAGGAAGAGTAGAGTTTTGGAGGATATTGAAGAGGATATTGAGGACGATTGGTTTAGTAATCTGTTGGAGAAAAATAAGAAACGTAGTAAGAAATTGAGTAAGAAGCTTAAGTTACAAAGAACTAAGTCATAGAAATCTAAGCAGCAAATAGGGGGAGTTGTCGATGATTCTCTTTCAAATGGGGACGTTCGAAATAGAAATAGTATTTTGATAGAGGAAGCTCAAGCAACTTTGGATGTTGGGAAAAAGCGGGGCATCTCTTTTGATTGCGATGATAGGGTGATCTTAGAAAAATTTACGGCTATGGAGGAAGAGAGTTAGTGTCTCTGATTCTTTAATCATTATCATTGATGAGTTTTTTCATGTTTCTGAGAGATTGGTAATTTTATGGAGTTGTCTGCTGCGAGTAAAGCATCTTTGCAGGAATGGCATTATTCCTTATGTTGGATTCACGTGAAGAGTTGATTTTTAAGTTTGTTTCTGTTGTCTGTGCAGTTTGGGTGTGGATGTGTGAGACTTGTGTCGTGGTTTGGATTAGCTTTTTGTGATGGTTTGGTTTTTGTTGTTATTTGTTTTGTCTGCGGATTGGTCCTTCTTGCTTGGTCTTTGTTCGTTTTGTAGTGATTCTTAATCACTCTTCGATTATCAACAAAATTTGTCTTTCAAAAAAAATATTTAAGTATATGTTTGATATATAATGTTCTCAAGTACAGTTAAATACAAATATTATTGAAAAATGTTGGAGTTTCAATTAATATGATGAAAATATCGAATCGACTTGAAATTTTACGTGCATGATCCATGTAATATGAGTATTAAATATTCCCATAGTTGGTTAATTTTTTAAGATAGTAAACATAAAAGTCATAAAAGGGTATAAAACAAGTTTGTTTAGACTAGGTGTAAATTGATCCAACCTCCTTTACTTTTTCTTAAATATTAAAAAAAGTAACTACATCAAAATGAAAAATAAGTAGTTTCTATAAATGAAACTATCTTTAAAGAATCCATAGGGTAATCATTCTCGTCCATCAATTTTGGTGTTTGAATTGGGATTCAGAAATAATTCAATTCAAACTCGTCCATTCATTTTGATGTTTGAATTAGGATTTCAAAAATAATATAATTCAAAAAATAAAGGATATATATATAGAGAGAGAGAGAGAAATAAATTCGAAATTCATTAATAGAGAAAATCTCAAAAAGAAATTGAGATTACAAATGTATAACTTCAACACTGATAACGTACTGAGCTAACCTATGAATCAAACAAACTTCTATCTCATCAAACAAACTTCACATTTCCAAAAACTACCTAAATTATGTGTGGACCAGAGGCCAAACTGAATAGCAATTAAGGATCGTAGACATGTAATATCTACTCTTTTAATACAACACATTTTCGAACAACACATAAGTAGAAGATCAAATTGAGTAGTGTAACGTGAGTAGTTGTGGTGCTGTGTAACCTAATCACTTTTTCTTTAAAAAAAACGCTAGAACTAAATAGAAATAGAAAAAAAAAAAAAACAAAAACAAAAATGAAAATGAAAATGAAAGAAAGAGAAAGGTGTGGTATAGTAGTAGTAGCAACTAGTTAGTAATAGTATACGTACAAGTGAATTAATTAGAGAGCCGAAATTTGAAAAGGGCACGTGAAATTATAAAACCACGTTTTTATTTTAGTTTTGCAGAGAGTGGGGACTTGGATTGGGACTAGGCCGTTTTTGATCGTGACATCTCCTCTTAAATTTCATAATAATAAATTAATGCTGACAATACCAACTTTTTAATTTTAATTTTTTAATCATCACTCACCCATAAGCCCATAACTTACTGTGCCTACTCTATTTTATCCACACAAATATGAAATACCATAGTACTTTTCTTTTTTTCGCCAAAAATACCATAGTACTAGTATACTACTACTATCCACTTCGTACCAAAAAAAAAAATACTACTATATCCACCCAGCCTTCGGGTTAATTCATCTTCAATCTCAAATCTCAATCTCATTGCTTGTTTCCGATGGTCCAGTACGCTTATACTTTTTCTTCGTTAATTTGCCATCACAATACTTCTGCCTCGATGCTTGCCTAGGGTTAGCACTTAGCAAGAGAATTTTACATTAAATTGTTCGAGTTTCTTCCGTATAATTTCGACTATTGTATTCTTAATTTCGTTGATTAAAATTTAAACTTTGTCAACTTCAAATTAATATGAGAGAGAGAGAGAGAGAGAGGAAGTTGACCTACCCAACTTGTGTCATATATATAGGGAGGCTTTGAATGGCCTAGGGGGGTCCCTCACCTATATATGTAAATTGGAACTTCGAATCAAAACTCAAAAGTCTATATATATAAATATATATAATCAACTACTTATTTATTTTTATAGAATAACTAATAGTATTGAAGTGCACATGAACGTCTAAATTGTAGAGATCGATAAGGCAACTGTCTGGATCTGAGGTCGATCGGCCGCCAACTGTATGTATAAATAATAATACAAGCATGCAGATTGCAGATCAATGGCGATTTTCCATTTTTCTCTTTACCCTTTGTTTCTATTCTCTTTTGACATGACATATAGCTATATATTTATTAATTAGTTATATATGGCACGAGTTTAGTGGGCATGAAATATCTTTTCTTTTAATTTTGTTTAGCTAATCTATATATTATTGAATGATTTTGCTATATCTATATATTACAAAAATTTTCAGTTTGTTCCAAAAAGTGTAATCCTAATCAAATCATGAATCATGACTTCAAACTCAAAAGGGTTATCTTAGAATCCATTATTGAAGGCTTAACATGTGCTATATATGGTCCATACAAACAATATTTGATCCTATCTCTGGCCAAACTTAATTTATTTATATATATATATATATATAATTTAAAAATTAACAAACTAAAAGAAAAATCATTTTATATATGTTGAACTTACACTCTGTAAAAATCGGAAGTTCAAAAAAATTGTTAATAAAAGTCTAATAGATACATAAATCTTCATAAGAATTGATAGCTTGTCCTTCCATTTAAAATGGGATAACATTGCCTATGAAATAAAATAATAAATCTCCATAAGAATTGACAGCTTGGCTTCTCATTAAAAATGGGATAACCTACCCTATGAAAAATAGAAAAGAACGTGAAAATGAAAAACGAACGTGATGTGGGCACCTATCAACACAATGAAATAGACAAATAGCACTCCATAACATGATATCAGAGTGACATATATTTTTTAATAATTAATATTAAATATAAGGTATTAATGTTTCAATTTTGAAGTAAAAATTATTGTACAATTCCACCTTATAAATAATTGGGAAAAAAAAGTCTTTGTGCCAAAAAAAATAATTGAAAAAAGTCATCTACAATTTTATTTTATTTTTTGAAGAAAGTCATCTACAATTAATTAATACCTCAATCTGTACGTATAACTTCGAAACTAGCTTATAACCCGGTCGTTGCCCGGGAGTGAAAAAAAATTTCCAAAAAACTAATTTGAAATATTAATATAGTGATACATATTGTGGAAGTAAGTGATTAATTTTGAACTAATTTTAAACCCGATCGTTGCCTCGGGGATGAAAAACAATTCAAAATTTTATTTTGGAATATGTTCGTATTTTAATTACCATACTTGTTAACTTGATGTACCCAATAATAAAGTACACTTGTTAAAATGTAATTAGTAACCTTTTTCTTGGTAACCTTATTAAAATCTTTTAATGATCTTACTAATTTTTGTAATAACTTGTAAAGATTTTAAGTAATATGATTAAGTTTTCAGTAACCTTATAGGATTTTTTTGGTATTCTTCTTAAACTTTTTAGTAGCTTTTTAAGTTTTTAGAAATCTTGCTTCAAAAGATTTTAGAAACCTTGTAAACTTTTTAAACAATTTTTAATAAAATAAATTAATGAAAATTGCAATAATTCTAATTAATTGTGGGTTGAAAATATTCAAATCAAGTCAAGTTCTTAATAAGAGAAAAATTAATTAAAACCAATTGTTTTAGAGATATTCAAATCTAATTATTAGTGAATAATAATTATAAGTTGCCTTAATCTAGTATTTTAACAATGGAATGGAATTGTAGACACATTAATCTGGTATATATTTTAACAATGGAATGAATGCTTAGACTAAAAACTCCGTAAAAACATTGTACATGTTACATCTATTCTTTTGTTTCTTATTTACTTTCTCAGAATTGAAATCTATTTAAATATATGTAAGAGAATGAAAACAAATAAAATTGGAAATTATTAAGAAATAAAGAATGTTATGAAAATTGTAGACTTTCTTAATTAATTTGTTTGATTAATTGATTTGTTTGGAGAAATTATTAAATAGGACAATTTCGCCATGTCAATTATGGGACCAACCATTAAAATTATGTCATACTAAATTAATTCATAAAATTTTTGGTATAATTTTAGCTTAACGTTTAGCTCCAACTTTCAACAATTTATAGGGCAGATTCTCAAAATTAGGATATCATTGGAATATAACTTTCAAAAATACTAGAACTTCCCGGCCGCGCTTCGCGTGCGGTTGTTTTATTTTATAAATTATTTTAAGAAAATTCAGTTAAGAAATGAAATTTAGAAAATTCAGTTAAGAAATGAAATTTTGTTGTGAAATGATAATAAAACATATCAATGGAGTAAAATTGAAGTATGGAAAAGATAAGAGAATAGAGAGACAATAGAATATGGAGTATAAGAAAATATGAAGAATGAGACAAATTGTTCTCATTCATCTTATTCAATAACAAAGTAAGTGACCTATTTATAGGCACATAGATACATCACCATCAATATAAGGGGATGAACTTAGTACATAGGTATATGTGTATGAATGAACCAAGTTATCAATCTTATCCATGCTTTAATTAGATTCATGGACATACACAACATACATGTATATTCATAACAAATTTATAATTAATTTATAGTTATTTGATAATTTATTTTATATAGGAAAGGGGATGAATGTCTTTTAATTTTTCCAAACTAAATGAATACAAATATAATTATAAACAAAAAATTAGAAAATTAACTATGTCAAAAATTAGAAAATAAACTATCGACACTTGTCAAAGAAACCAAATGTCAAGTGGCACCCAATTAGGGTCTTGTATATAAAATTAATAGTAGGTTTAATAGGATATCATATATATTCTTTTCTTTTGTAAATGATTAAAAACTGTTAGGAAATTTCAAAGGGTAATCAACACATTAATTTGCTAGTGTAATTTTTCCAATTACTACGTTAACTTGATATTTCCATACAAATGGTTTATACCACATTCCATTTATATAACTTTCCTGAAAATTAAAAAAAAATCGGTAATTGAAAAAAATTTGGAATTTTCCTTGACTTAATTAGATTTTGATATGCTTTTTAATCAAGTGCATAAGTACAATATCAATAAGAGAGACATACACTAATTAGATGTGAATAATAATAGTTAATAAACACAAAGAAAACGAAAAGAAGACATCAATGAGCTGTGAATATTAGAAAAGTAATACAAATCCATTTTGTTTAGATGAACTTAGATTGTAAAAGCCTAAGGATACATAAAAAAAAGTTATAACAAAATCATGAAATAAATTGAGACAAAACGAAATCTACATTTCATTGCCTTATTTTTTAACTAATAAGTAATAAGCAATATGATATAGAGAGAGAGCAATATATTTAGCCAATAAAAGTTGAGCATAAGGCAAAATGAGAAATGAAAAAAGGTTTGGAATATTTCAATATTGATACTTGGAAAAAAGAAAAAAAATAAACCAAGCTTATAATCTCTGTCCTAAGTCATCTAACCTCTTTGATTGAGGATGTTGCATACATTATTCTTGTATTGTCTTTCATGTTTACAAAACAATGGATAATGGAGGAAGAATGGGAGGCTCAACTATAATATATACAAAATAGTTAAATATACAAAGGTAATTAATATGGACAATAACATCAATGAAAAAGAATGATAATGAAAGAGAGAACAACAATGAAAAAAAATGATATTCAATAGAAAAAAAATGATAATAAAAGAAAGAACAACAATGAATAAAAAAAAATCTCAACATATAAAAATTGGTTGATGTGTGTATGTGTTTATATAGGAGAATATTTCCTCTCAAAGTTTATGCAATTAATGTATTGGTACATCAAAGGAAATCGTTGTGATTATATCATTTATGCCTGATTGATTTTGATTTACATTATTCAAATCAAATCAAATCGGAATTTATGTGCTTAATTTTATTTTGGGGTTTTAAAAGAGAGTTTAGGGGGTTTATTTTGGGTAGCATAATAATTTAGGGTAATAAAAGATTTGGGTTTCAAATTTTATACTATACCGTGTAATATATATAATTAAGGTTTTTACAAATAGGAAATTTTTATGTAAATTAATTAATATAGAAAATCATATTAATTACTTGATTGATGATGTTAATTATAATTTAAACATTCAAACCTTCAAATATAAGAATGTGTAGTCATCATTTATTATGAAACTATAATTTGGGAATTAATTTTAGATCTAAAATGAGATGTACAATTAGGTGTAACACAAAAATTAGGGAGATAATTTTGGATCTAAATTGAAATATTACATTACATATGATTTAATTCTCATATGAATTGATTTAATTTGAATAAAATAATAAATAAATGACACATGACATTCAAGGACATATGCCACTTGTCAGAAGGAGAGTGCTTCAGTATTAAATAACTTACCTTTTCTCCAACGTCTACAGTTTTAATATATTTATATATGATTTATTACCGTATAGCACAAACTAGTAACAAAGGACACGTACTTACATTCGATAGACAATAGGTGATGCAAAAAAAATCTGATATGAAGTCGATTTTTATCCGTTGAAAATGGAAAAATAAGAGAAAAGGAAAGAGCAAAAGACACGTGAGAAAATTCTCACATACTGCCATACGTGTCAAAGTAATATTGAAGTTGAAGTCGTGATCGTTTTGGACCAACTAAATTCCACCACCTGTCATTATCCTTTACCTAAATGCCTACGTCCTATGCCTGTGATGTATTTAATCATTTGCCCACTTTCGAACTGGGTTGATACGGCGCCGTCTTTTTCAGCTTAGAAAAGGACACACCCCCAAACGGGCAACGGAAGCACCAAAAGGCAGACAGAGCTTAATATTCTTTACTCGTAATAATCACTAATATTAGAGGTAGATATTGAAGATGGAGTTTAATTATTTAGTCTACAAGGGTGATCTAGTCAAAGACAATGACCTTTGGGAATCGTAATCGTGAAATCCAAAAAGGCTAAACCTATAGGAGACCCAAAAAAAAACTAACAAATCAATCTGTGTTCAAATTGAGGTTTAAGAGATGGATTGACGTTGGCTCTTTCTAAATCAATTTATAATCTAAATACTTCTATTGATGCATTGTTTGTTCTTAATGTTATTGACAAGGCTAATTCTTCTATTTATTCATTGGAAAACATTATTTATGACTACAGGTCTTTTATTATGTAAAAATTCTCCAATGTCAAGATTTCACATTGTTATAGAGAAGATAATATGGTTGCAGATGCCATGGCTAGCTAACAAAGGAAGAGTCATGAATTTGTTTCTTTTGATGTAATTCATGTTTTTGTACTGGATTGACATTGGGGGAATTTCATTCCCTAAACTTGTTACTATTTAATTTATCTATCGTACCTTTACTTTAAAAAAATGACTATAATCCAAATGAAATTGAATGAGAATCATGATCATTAAATTGAAATTGGAATTGAAAATATATAGTTATTATACTTTTTAACCCTCAAACTTGACTAAAGGTTTCGTACAAGCATTTGAATTTTAAATTTAGTTAAATAAGCCCCCGTAATTTTTTTTTAAAGGCAAATTCTATAAATAAGTCCCTGTATTTGACAATTTTGGTTAAATCACCCACCAAAGCCTAACGAAACCATTAGAATTGTCTATATGGCATGCCACGACAGTAGCAACCACTTAACTAAGTTGGGTTGATATGTCATGTGGAAATTAATGTAGTAGTGGGATCCGAATAAAAAATCCACATGGTATGTCATGTCAGCACGACTCCATTAGACTCTTGACCAAAAAAAAATTGTTTTGACCAAAACTATCAAATTTAAGGACTTATTTAGCTAAAAATAAAACTCGAACGCTTATATGACCACCTTTGGTCAAGTTCGATGGCAAAAAGTACAATAAACCTTTGAAATCTAGTTTCCGAATCGAACCAAACGACTTCCCCTAATATATGGATCTGAACTTAAAATCAAATAAAAATTGATGGTTCCAATTTTTATTTTTTTAATAGTTTTTTTAGTAATATATATATATATATAGGCTAATTATTCAAATTGGTTCCTAACATTTACGAAAATACTCAAATAAGGATCTAACCTTCTAATTTGGTTAATTAAGCCCCTAACGTTACAAAATTACTCAAATCAATCCCTAACGTTGCAAAATCGGCTCAAATCAGTCCTTACAATCAATTTAAGTACCTAACATTTCGGGGTTTATTAGGTTATAAATTTGACGCCAATGACTAATTTGAGCCGATTTTGTAACGTTAGAGACTTTATTGACCAAATTAAAAGGTTAGGCCCTTATTTGAGTATTTTACAAACATTAGGGACCAATTTGAACATTTAGACTATTATTTTTCTTAATTAATTTTCGGGTAAATTACATATATATTCCCTATGGTTTTGAGTGAAACAAATATGACCCCTGTGATTTAAATTTTGACACTTAACTACATGTGTTTATTTTCCGTTATTAAATTCATTAATACCATTAATTTTATTTCTTTTTCCATTCATTTCTTTTATTCTTCTTAGCCTAACAAACACATTTATGTTTTATCCAAATCTACATATATTTTTTAGCCAAGTCACAGTATATATTAGCATCTATAGTTATAATTTCGATCATCTGTTTATGTAAGATCAAAACATGCATAAACAACTAATCATTAGATTTGTAAACTATGTGTTGCTAAAACTTATCAAGAATATATATATATATATAGCATAAAATAATTTTAGTAATACTAAAATGATAAAAAGATTATTTTATCAATTTTGTTGTTAACATTGTCAAGGATTTGGTAATAGAAAGTAAGCACAAGGTAGTTAAGTGTTAAAATTTAGACCTCAGAGGTCATATTTATTTCACTCAAAACCACAGGGTATATAAATGTAATTGACTAAAGTTCCTTTTTGCCCCCTAAATTTGTCTAAAATTGATCTTTTTCCCCCTAATCTTTAATTTGGGACTTTTTGTCCCTACACTTGCAATATGAGGACATGTTAGTCCCTCTCAAACAATATTTCTTACCTTGGTCTGACGTGGCATTGCCACGTGACATTTTGGTCCGACGTGGCAAGTCAACCTCCATGTCCAACCTGCCACAATAATCCATTACCAAGCTCATTGTCACGTCAGTAATTAATACCGTTTGAGAGGGGCTAAAATGTCCTTATATTACAAGTTTATGGGGCAAAAAGTCGCAAATCAAAGTTTAGGGGGCAAAAGGTCAATTTTAGACAAGTTTACGGGGCAAAAAGGGATTTTAGTCAAATGTAATTTATCCTTAATTTTCTTAATCATTGTTAGACATGTTATTTTAGGGCTGTCCATTCGGTTGGGTCGGTCCTATTTAGGTCGGTTTCTCTCTAGAACCGACAAAACCGAGGGATATATTTTGGGACCGAGCACCGATCCGACCTTGATAGGAACCGAGGGAAACCGACAAAGTCGGTTTCGGTGCAATCGGTCGGGTTATTCGGTTTTGAAAGTAAAGAGAAAAGAGCACAAGCTCCAGAACTGGAGACACACCATTTTTTTCAAGTTTCAGCTCCTCATCTTCATGAATTCAGACACATGACACAAAATTCATGCTAGAGAACAAGAAATTGGCATAATCAATATAAGAGTAATAATGAAATCAATATAAACTCATAAAAATAGTTAGGAAAGTATTTCAGCAAGAAGGCATTGCTGGATTCTACCGTGGGTGTGCAACAAATCTTATCAGGATCACACCTGCAGCTGTTATCACATTCACTAGCTTTGAGATGATTCACCGTTTTCTTGTCAATCTTTTCCCTCCTGGAAAGCAGACCAAATCTCTTCATCAAACCAACCTAATTCCTTACAAAGGCTAAGTTTTCTTTCCTATAAAGATTTGCTCATTCCTAGAAAGACTTGAATAGCATGAACAAAGGACAACCTTGATGGATCAAAACCCGTTTTCTTTACCTTCTCAACTACAGATTTAACATTTTTCAACAATTCGAATCTCAAAAAAATAAACGATTTTGGGTTTTAGGTTTTTTAATTAGGAAAATAAATGGAGGAAAGGGAACTAAGGGAAGAAGGAAGGAACCGGAGGAGTTGATACTTGATAGGAAGAAGAAGACAAGACATGGCTTCAATGGAGATGAAGATCTAGATCTGGTAAAAAAAAAATAGAGAAGAAGAAGTTGAGAGAGATATCTAAAACTTAATATATGTATATATATATATAATATTTATTTTTTATATAAAATACTCCCTCCGCCCCATAAATATAATCCACCTATCCATTTTAGGAAGTCCCAAATTAATTGTCACATTCCCAAAATAGAATACCACTCACACTTATCTTCTCTAATATACCCCTCCATTTTTATTAACTTCTACAATATACCCCTCCATTTTTTTTATAAACTTAACACCTTTGCACAAATTTCAAGACAACAAAAAATCAATACACCTCTTTTCCAAAAACTTCTTCAACTTTTTTTTTGTCGCATGTTGGTAATTAAAGTGGAGGGCAAAATTGTTATTTATCACTTGAATTTATTGAGAAATTAATAAAATAATGGCTTACATTAAAATTTGTGCAATTTGGAGGGTGCCAATTTTTGTGGGACGGAGGGAGTATATATAATCGAGTTCTCGGTCCGGGTCGGTTCTAAATATCTGAAACCGACTTAGTACCGAGACACCGAATAGTTTCTCGGGTATCGATATGACCGACAGACCCGATCCAAATGATCCAAAACCGAAAAATGTCTCGGTTCTTTTGGCCCAGATCGGGTTTGGACAGACCTATGTTATTTAATGCATTATTTTTTTTTTGGAGAAATAAACTTTTTGATTTATGAGATTGGGATTACAAACGCACAGGAAGACCCTTACACCACTAATGATTAGCTACATTACCGAAACAACTAATTTATGAGCCAACAAACCCCTTCCCCAACAAATACAATTGAAATCTCATAATACATGTTCTTGAACCTAGAAACTAGAAACTATACCTACCTACAAACCAAATAAACAAACAAACAAATTTCAAATTAAACTCACATTCCGTGAGAGTTGAAACTAAGACCTCATGATCCAGATATGCTGAAACTAATAGTCTAATACTCTACCACAAGGCCAAATGCCCGATGACTACTTAATGCATTATTATTCTTCACATATTATTATTCTTAAATTAAAATAAAGTAATTAACTAGAAAAATAAGGGAGCCAAACGAAATAGGAAAAAGGACCAAAGGCAAAGAGAGCTTAATTAAAATTTTTAGGTCGTTATAATATATATATATATATATATATGTATATATACTAGTTTTAGCTTTCACGTACCTTGCACGTGGAACAACGTGTTTAAATAAAATATTCATATGAAATTATGATAACCTCTCTATTAAATTATGGTAATTACACTATTTTTTATGATCCTATTAGGAAATTTTGATAACCTTCCTATGAAATTTTAATAACGATACTATGGAATTTCGAGAACCTTTTTATAAATTTTTTTTAACCTTCTTATGAAATTTGGTTAACCTCCCTAAGGAATTTTGAAGACCTCAATATGAAATTTTGATAACTTCCCAATGAAATTTTGATAACCAACACTATGAGATGTTGATAACCTCCATATGATATATTGATAACCACGTTATGAAAATTTAAAAATCTCCATACGAATTGTTAGTAATCACACTCTGAAATTTTGATAATCACACTATGAAATTGTGATAACTTCGCTATGAAATTTTGATAAATCTTCCTATAAAATTTTGATAAATCTCCCTATGAAATTTTGATAACTTTCTTATGAAATCTTGATAACTACAAATTTTGATAACCTCCCTATGATTTCTTGATAACTACAAATTTTGATAACCTCCCTATGATTTTTTGATAATCTCATTATGAAATTTTGTTAATCTCCCTATGAAATTTTGATCTACATACTATGAAATTTTGATAACCCTCTTGTGAAATTTTGAAAACTAAACTGTGAAATTTTGATAACCTTTGTATGAAATTTTGATATCCTCCCTGAATTTTGATATCCTCATTGAAATCTTGATTACTCCATAATAAAAGTTTAATAACCTTCCTAATTTCGTAACCATACTATGAAATTTTGATAACCTCCCTAGAAATATCACTATGAAATTTTTGTAATCACATTTTGAAAATTTGATAACCTCTTTATGAAATTTTGATAAACTCTTTATAAAATTTTGTTGACCCCTCTATGAAATTCTGATAATCACATTATGTAATTTTGATAACAACACTATGGAATTTTGATAATCTTTCTATAAATTTTGATAATCCGATCTCTATGAAATTTTGATAATCACTCTATGAGATTTGATAACCTTCTATCAAATTTTGGTACTCCTTATGAAATTGAGACTTTTATAACCTTCATATGAAATTTTGATAACCACACTATAAAATTTTGATAACCTCCCCATGAAATATTTAATGAAATTTTTTTAACCACACTATGAAATTCTTATAAACTCGTTATGACATTTTGATAATCTCTTTGGTAACCTTTCTATAAAATTGTGATAATTAACCACCCTATGAAATTTTAATAACCTACCAACCTAAGATATTTTAATAACCTGATCCTATGAAATTTCGGTAACCACACTATGAAATTTTGATAACCTCCTCATGAAATTATAATAACCATTTTATGAAATTTTGATAACCACATAGAGACAAGAAAATCAAAATCATAATAGCACCTACTCTTCTAACTCAACAATTTCTAATTGAACAAAGTGAATGCGGCAAAACATTATATAACGAAGAGATGAAGCTTCACTAATTAATAATAGTATTGTACGTGTTAGTGTTAGTTTAATCTTTTTATTGATATTTAAAAATTGAAATTAAAAGTAAAATATTAAATTCAAAAAGTAATAGTAAAGAAAATTTGCATGTTCATCAAATAAAATCAATTTGACTCATAATTCGGTCTAAATTGAATTTTTTAATTAATTTTGAAATAATAAAATTATGCCAAATTTTAATAATGGAAATTTAGGACCAAAGACAAAGCAAAATTAAATATAACGATTGGAAACAAAGACAAAAGACAAAATTAAATAGGACGTTGGAAACAAAAAGGCAAATTGACTTTCTTATAATTTAGTACACGCATTATATAATTAAGATTAAAAAAATAATGGAATAATTCAAATATTATTTAGTAATGGCAATTTAGAAATATGTTTTAAAGAAAATGGTACAATTGAAAATATGTTTTAAAAATATGGATACAATCAAAAAACATAAAATTTCCCCTTATTCGTACTTTTATATACAGTATAGATATATTTTCAATACAGTATAGATATATATACAGTATAGATATATATATATATACTAGTTTTCACTCTCACGTGCGTTGCACGTGACCCATTAATTATAAGTAAAGCTGTCAAAACTTGACATGAACCCAATAACCTGTCCAATCCGATCGATCCCGACTTGACCAGAAAAATAAATGATAACCCGAATGACCCGAGAAAATTATCTAACTCATTAAACCTGGACCCAAGTGACGATAACCCGAAACCCACCCAACCCGTCCGATTGACATCTCTAACTTTATAAGTCAAAGGAAATAATTGTATGTTACTCTTCTTCTCATTTTTAAGACTTTAAATTCTTGTTATACCAACATGCTCCAAAAATAGAAACAGACCAATCACTATAATCAAATTTTAAATAAATTTTTAACTTAATTAGTTTTTAAAAATATGAATAATTAATGATTAGACAACTTATTTTAACTTTTAAACTTGATAATAATACTTTCGTTAG
>AWWV01009777.1:0-31388 GCA_001974805.1 Corchorus capsularis | reverse complement strand
AAATATAATAGTTATAAGGATATTAGATTTAATTATATAAAAATTGAGTTTTTAGTTGAGTAAAATAGTAAAATAAAATAATTATAAAGATATTATATTTAATTAAACAAAAATAGAGTTTTTAGTTGAGTAAAACTATAAAAACCTAAACAATGGCAATTTAGAAATATATTTGATAAATAAGGGTATAATAGGCGATAATAGTTATAAGGATATTAGATTTAATTATATAAAAAAAGAGTTTTTAGTTGAGTAAAATAGTAAAATAAAATAATTATAAAGATATTATATTTAATTAAACAAAAATAGAGTTTTTAGTTGAGTAAAACTATAAAAACCTAAACAATGGCAATTTAGAAATATATTTGACAAATAAAGGTATAATAGGCGATTCAAAAGTTTTACAGTTGAACGTACTTTTTAATATAGTATAGATATAGATATAGATATAGATATTGGAGAGAGAGTAAGAGTTTAGATAAGTTTAGTGTAGAAAGATATTAAGGTGATGTGGTCAAAGATAATGACCGATGGGCTGGTTTTAGCCAAGCATAGACTTTTTGATGGGATGTGCACCGGCCATTGCCCAATTTTAAGTCCCAAGGAAGTCCAGCCAAGCAAATTGGCAAAGACAGCTTTGCCATCATTTTACCCACTCCCTCTGTTCTCCCTTATGTTTGCAACTTCATTTCCATTCCAATTTTACTATTCCCTGCCAATATTCTCACTTTCATTCTTCTGTTTGTTTTGAACGTAGAAATATTAATTGCAAGACGAAGTTGCATTATTCGTGAACATATTTGAGAATATCTCTCTTATTATTAATTCAAGCTGTCCACATGACCCAGTCCCACCAATGGCGTTTTTAAACTTTCTAATCCTATTCCATGGACACCTGTTTAAAGTTAATTAAGACTTGGATCGTATATTATTGATTCTGAATTTAAAATTAGGGTAGAAACCAAAGAAATTATGTATTGGAGCAGTTGACTTGATAGAATTGACGAAGGTTCATCTCATGTCTTTAAGAAATTAAAGAAACTTGCTCATGATGTCTGTCTGAGCAACAAACTCGATCTGTTTCTCTAACCACCCGACAGGAATTGCCAGGCATTAATGCGTCACATTGGGAGATCTAATTCAGATTCAGTTGCCAAAAAAGGCAAAAAGAGTGATAAAATCATATCATAAAAATAAAAAGTACGTAGAACTTTACCACAGTAGCATTTGATTCTCATATCCAATCTTGAAAATTAATTTTGGGCTTCATTCATAAAGTTGCATCCTAAAAATGGGGCAGGAGATGATGGGCAGAGGGTATAGATTAGATAGATAGATAGGTCATAGGAGGACCCATTCAAACTTATCAACAACAATAATGAAAGCCCTTCTCCATGCACCACATGGCATCTCCTCCACTTTATCCTCAATATACAGATCACAATTCGAACTCCATGAGGATCCACAGATTTAAGATACAACCTCCCTACTTCATGTCAATTGGTGGGGTGTTCAACCTTGAGCTCGATCTGAAACTCGAGTCTAACTCAATTGAGTTCTATATTTAGAGCTCCATCTCGAGAAGTAAATATCAAACTACTCAAACTGATCAAGTCATAAAATTAAGATACTCGAATTTGTCTCATTCCACTACTTGGGATACTGGAACTCAACTCAACAATGACCGAACCAAATTCATCTTTTTCTCCGATCAAAACTAACTTGGGGTATGGACGTATGGTTACGTATCAATCACACCCTTACCCATAAATGTTTTTTTTTACCCCATCCAATATCCAAAGCTTTGCTCTAACTAATCTGTATTCAACCCGCGTCCCGCACCTGGTTATAATAGTTGATTCTACCAACAGAGGCAATTACGTATGCAAGGTCTCTCGAATATAAAACCTACCTAAGTTGGAACAAGTCGCTCAACATAGCGTTGGTCTTACCCACAAATGGTGTTTGTGCTATTCCACTTGCGAAAATGGATAAAGAAAAAGGTTGAGTAACATTAACACTAAAATCAATATAAAAATGTGATACTTCACTAACTAAATGTCGATAAAAACATACTTATATCTTATAATAATAGTAATTACAAAAAAAAAAAAAGTTTTACAGGTGATTTAAGTGGGAACAGCTCCGCTCCCCTTACTGAGTACTGCCCCTTCCTTCCATCTCTAATTCATTCTTATTGTTTCCAAAAAGGCACTATTCTAAGTCGACTCTTCCCTTTTAAGGCCACTTTCCTAAAGTACACCAAAAGACAACATACACAATCGTCTACATCTCAGATTCTCTGGCAATGTTATATTGAGAGCTCTGATGAAGCGTCAATCCACCTTCTAAGTTGAACCGTTTACACATTTCAAACGTGCAATCAGCTCATCCTGCACAGTTCAATGCACCGAGTTAGACGAATCAAGAATTTACAGAAATTAGCTATCCATCAAAAGTAAATTTTATCCCGAAAATTGTAGATAGTCTTGAAAATGTAAGTTTCATTGCACCGAGAAGAAAGCCAATGAATAACTACACAGATCCATTCTAGGACAACTACACAGATCCATTCTTGGACAACTAAATATACTAAAGCCAGAGGCTTAACACTAAAAAACAACTTTGACAGTCTCCAAGAAAGCTTTGACAAGAACATGCCTTCTTTCCTTTGGGTGAAAGTCCTCGTTCCTTGAGAAGGGCTCGAAGCCTCTCTACAGTCAAACTATGGTAGTCCTTCTCAGCTGCACGACTGCTAGAGCTCTCTGCAAGTTTTCAAGTTGTTACTTGTTAGGGGAGGGGAACTCAACATAATGATACGGAGAAGATTTAAACCATTACTCCTACACAAGGAATCAATGATCAAAGAATCACAACAAAAAAAATCATACTGATCTAGAGGCCAGTAAGGTGGTCTGGTGATGGAATGGCTTCAATTACATCAGATACAAAGTTGCTAACTAAATCAGGCAAACTCATCACTAGAAATCAATAAAAAAAGAGAAAGCCTTTGATATCTCTAACTCTACCCAGCCAAGTGCAAATCCAGAATTTCAGTGTCGATTTTCGCAAATTTCCTTCTAATTAGATACACTTCCTACATCCATCTGTGTCTAACAAGTTTGTACAGGGAAACAAACATGCAGACTGAAAGAAATTCAACCTTCTTCGGTGATTAACAACACCAAGAGACAACAAAAGTAATGATTTGAGAGCCTGAAAGACCACCAGATAGGCCAAGACTGGTAGAAAATATGTAAACCAAAATGCAGTAACTCCTAAAATAATGCATCAGGATCCAAATCTAATTTCCATTCAGTATAACAATAATTTTTCAAATAGAGACTGAATTGTGGTCTATACTTGTTTTTCATATGTTTAATAAAATACTAGCTATGAACAAAAATCGTGACGTTCTAATTTATTGACAATGCAGACAACCATAGTGGATACTCAAACATAGCCTCTTTATATTATATTCTGAAAATAGCACAAAGTTTCTTTTGTTTATAATATGCCCCCACTCAGGTTGAGAAATTGTAAACTACATGGGACATTTCCATAAACTGAAAAGAATCAAGCAAAGACTTGAACAAAAAAAAAGAAAAGAATCAAGCAAAGATATAAAAATATGAATAAAGTAGGGGTTTTATAATTAATTTACTTACTAAAAGCCCACAAAATGTAAAAGATAAAAAGTTAACACTAACTATTGTGTTAACTATTTCTCTTCTTCACCCTCAAAGAAAAAACTATTTCTCTTCTTCGATTTTCTGCCTCACCTCATGTTCTATCACTCCCATCTAAAAAAAAAATCCATATAGCTCTATCAATCATAAAAACTACCCAAAAGATACAAAAGCGTCAAATTGGTCAAGAAAACAAAAAAATTAAGTAATTAATTATTTTCTTTTCATTTACTTTATTGTATTTCTTATGGTTTTTAATATTATGGAGTATCTATAATTATTTGGGTTTGATTATGATATGTTGATAAAATAATTTAATTTAAGATGATTTATATTTACATATTATACTGCATGAATTAAGATGGAACATATATATCTTCCAATTTCTTGAAATTAAATGAAATAATTAAAATTTACTAATATATTTGTCATGTAGAAAGTTAATTTAATTCATTAGAATTTGAAATATTAATTAAAAATACATGTAATTAGTACTGTACTTTATTGTTTTTTGTAAATTATACAAAGTAAACTTACTTAGTATGGAGAAACAATACTATATAAATTAAGGTTGTATTGAGCAAAATTTAGATAAACTTCTTTCGGATCTTAAGTTGCAAAAGAAATTATAAACTACGACCACAACTTGATTTTTATTACTTTAGTTATTTAATCATTTTGCCCCCACTAAAGAGAATTCCTATATCCTTGGCCAAAAAAAGAAAAAAAAAAAAGAATTCCTATATCCAGTTCCACCACTGAACAAGATTGTAGATAGATACATATACACATGTACTACTAATAGAAAACATCTATTGACTGACCCGGTCGAGAACTATTTTGTGTATTAGCTTTCTTTGCCAAAGCCCTGCTATCCATGACTCTTTCAGCAACCCTGAGGGAAAACATTGACAGGCATCAAACAATCTAACCTAGACATCAAGTAAGATTACAAGTAATAAGATGCCTTTCGGTTCTAGAGGAATGCAATAGCAGATGATGTAATCCAAGCAATTTGATACAAATAGTAGGCTGAACTACACTACAAAAGCATATTTACATTCTGAACCCAAAATGAGGGATAAAATAAGACAAATTAACAAACACAGTAAATTGTAACAAGACAAGTTAAATATAATTTATAAGGAATGATAGAATTGACACCTCTTTCTAGGACCCTCAGCTGCATTTTTCACATCCTTTGAGCTGGAATCACCCTTCTTGTTATTAAGCATGAGTGATCTGATAAGAATGTTTTGTTGGTTTGTCTTTATGTGCTGGTTCTCTGGATGTACAATGAGAGTAAGATTAGCTAACTTGTGAATTAGAATCAATCCCTTTGACTTCTGCCAACTAATGGGGAATCGACAAGATAAAATGCAGAAAAATGAATGCATATTCAAATTTTATCCAAGGAATACATAACATACTTATTGGGTATATCCTCTACTTCTTGCATTTATGTAGAGACCATTAATTAACAAAACAGAAAGTAGTTTCAAATCATCAGACAATACTGATAATTTTTTTTTTGTTTGGCACGAAATACTGATGATATGTTTATACAATTAATAATTAGGTAAGTAACATAACTAAGTTGCAGCTAGACAGAAAGATAGATATAGTAAATTAAATTAATATCCTTAAGATAGTTTTGAAAATATATAAAAATAGATATATAAATTCCATATACATTTAGCATTCTGAATATGTTAAGCTTCCGAACTCTGGAATCACATTTATTAACGTTTCAAAGAGTTTCTTCAGATCTTAGATTTTAAACACCTTGCAGTTAACTATTTTCTCAAAAAGATAAGCTTCAAAAGTCCATGTCGATTATAATTCTGATTTAGTCAAAAAAACATTCATTACAATTATGAAGGTAAAATAAGTTCCTAAATGCAATTAAGAATAGTAGTAAGGCTAAAGAACTGATTCTCCAGCAAGATTTAAGAACAATTACTTTCCAAGCCTCTTTTACAAAGAACTAGAATGCAGTAGTTGGCCAAAGGCTGCCTAGAATGCAAAAGTCAGAAATTTATATTGCCATTCTCATATAGAAAAACACAAATTATACTTAACATCCTGCGCATTTAAAATTGAAACAACAGCAGTAATAACAGTGATTAATGATTCTCATGGTGCAGATAAAGAGTTTATGGGCTAGCAATGATACAGCATTAAATTAAGATAAAAATAATATGCACATTCTGGAAACATATAAAAAAGCCCTCAGTAAGTTGAAGTATACAGAAACCTGGAGGAGATGTGTTGTGCTCACAAACATAAACTCGCATTCCTCCCTGCAAAATGATGCAACATAAGATTTTTTTATTTTAATAATAATACTTATTACTATTATTATTATAACAAAAATGATAACACAGAGGCTCTTGGCCCAAACATCTAATAATTCCAAAATGAAATCAACAAGATCCAGAAGATTACTAGTTAATAATATAAAGTATAAAAGCATTATAAGGAATATAACAATTAAATTTAAAGGACAATGTTGGTTAAAAAGTACCAAACACAAGTTATGCTCAAAGAAAATTTTAGCAGCTGTATAGGCGATTGCAGTAATTCAAGCTAAACAGACACCAAACAAGTATCCTTCAAATTAAAGAGGCTTTTGTTATCTGATTCATTCCTTTGACCAAATGAAGCTACATAGAATACTTGGGAGTTGCCAGATATGAAGCTGCTGGAAGAGACTGGGATGCTAATGTTAACAAAGAAAAGAATAGGTGAGATGTTAGAAGCCAAACAGGCAGGGAGCTCTATCTTTATTTACAATTCCACAATCCCAAGCATGTAACATCTTTGTGAGGAAAGATGCATTAAAGGCAATTGGAAAAGAAAATAGAAGAAACAATACAGATAGGTAATATAAGATATGATTGGAAAAGTTCTTGCCCCCGTTAAAATAGATACAGAACACATTGGGAAATTGTTCATGCTCGAGTTGTAGAGCACAGGAACATTCAAAAAGAAATATCTTAACATGTCCAATATCTGAAAACCATCATAAGGCATAAGAATGCCAGGGCATAACCAGTTATCTCCTAAAAATCCTAACTACTGAACACATCAAAGGAACAATCATATCCAGAAGAAATAAAGGTTAGTTCCGCTGTATCAATTGCATCTGAGCCAATGCAAATAAGTTTACAAGGGAACACAAAGGCAAAGATGATATTGCATTTGATTGATATGTTTAAGATCCTTTTTGCAGCCTAAAATCACAGAAAATTATGTCAAGTTGAAATGAAGACCACCCTAAAAGACTCTTCCAAAGGACAAATAAAATAAATGGTAAATCTAAAGGACTCATCCTCTAAAAACACATATATACACTAAAATTCTGACCCTATATGTATCAAGGCAGTGTATTTTACTAATGAAGAAGTTCCCTTAGCTCAAATAATCATTTGCTCTCTCTTCTCCATGTCAAATATTCCAGCATTAAACCCTAGACAACCATCAATCAAACATCGAACTACAAACATTTGGAAGGAAAAGCCATTTATCAATAAACACATTAGGTAATAAGCCTCAAATCGACATAAAAATTAATCCTGACCTTGGTCTTTAGGCTGAATTCAGTCAGACTAATTTACTTCAACAAACAAATTTTACTCATATCACCCATCGCATTTTATCAGCGAACAAAGCACAAGAGAAATCAAAGAAACAAGAGCAGGAACAGATTAAAAACAAATCAAAATAAAGAAAGTAGGAAAGTAAAAAGGAAAAAAAGAAAAAGTGAACAACCAGATTAGAGGAAATGACAGTGGAGGAGAGGTGGCCGCGAGAAGGAAGGTTGGAGAGGAACTTGGAAGCGCCAGAAGAAGTTTGATCATTATCAAACGGCTGAGAGGAGGAGGCCTCCATGGGCATTCAATCCAAAACCCTCGCCTCCACAAATTTGAAGTTTTTCTTTGTAATGAGAGAAGAAGGGAAAGGGAAAAAAAAAGGAGTCAAAAAGAGTTGCGGTGTGAAATGTTGTGGACTTGTTTTCGTGAACATTGCAGTTGCACGACCCTTCCCCTGCCTACTGCCCCCGCTTCCTACTTCCTTTTTCCCCCCTTTTTTTTTTTTTTTGATGGATCCTTTTTCCCCTTTTTGTTTTGTTATTTTTAACGCTCTATATACGGATTTTTGTGGGCTTTTGCCCATAATTTAATGCTCTGTTTGGGGTTTGAGAATTTTCAAGGGAGACTCATATGAAGACATCTTTAGATGTGCTATTTGTTTGGTAAATAAATAAGAAAATATCTGATTTGGTAAAGACAATGAGCTCACTCCTTATGTTTTTTTTTTTTTATAAAAGATGCCGACTAAGTCAGTCAGCTAGTTCCCGCGGAAGGTAACACTGTCCATGTCCTGCTCAAGCAAAGGAAGTAACCCCAAAGGTGGGTCTAATAGCTCAACTGATCCAATCAAGTTATCATGTCCAAAATTTGCCAAGAAATCTGCACATCGGTTCCCCTCCATATAAACATGGATAATCTCTCGAATCCAATCGCCTTTCGCCAACTCCAAGGCCTCTTGGACCAATACTGAATTTAAATAAGTGGGGGTAATACCTTGATTAAGGAAATTTACCACCACACTAGCATCCATCTGTACAACCACATTACGCAAATTAAGTGACTTAGCTAGTCTCAACCCTTCTCGTATGCCCCAAAGTTCTGCCAAGAGACTATCCGTTAAACCAATTTTCATTGCAAATCCTCTAATCCAGGCACCATTAGCATCTCTAATCGGGTCTCCTGCAGAAGCAACCCCTATATCTTTATAGTAAATTTATAGTTTTAGTAGAGTTTTATAGGTATTTTTATAATAGATAGATCTTATAAATAATGCAAAATGAAAATTTTGGATAATTAAATAGATCACTTTGGGTTGAACAACTCTATTATAGATGAGACATGATTAAAAAAGGTCTTTACTAATTGCTACACTTATATACATTTAGAGACACCATTAACGTGGCAACTCACACATGAAACTTCCATCAGACATGACAACTCACACATATCACATTACTCACGTATAAAGTTTCGATCACATCTGGCAACTCACATATCAAATTTCAACCAATCACTCGTACAGATATAAATCATAGAATATGAATGGTATTCTCTCACCTACACAATAACACATGTTTCATTAGTTTTTGTTGGACATTTACAAGTATTCAAGTTTAGATCGGTCTTATGGTCCAAGCTTGGAGACATGAGAGTCTAAATCCATCTTTTTAATTTGTTCAAACTCTCACAAGCCATTAACAGATCTAATAATGTTCATTCTTTGTAACAGTTTAATCCAAACCTTCATCAATATCAACCGCATTTTCTTCATAACTTTATGGATGTTCTTATCAATTTGATTGATTATATTCCTTATGCCGCATGGTTGCATTAGTTTTATAATATTAGCAATAGCAATAGTAGGTGCTGAAAAGGATAACATATTCCAGACTTGCTGCTGACTGTGTATGGCTCACTATATTATGTATTAAAATAGTACTATAAAAACATACCATGTTAGAGCTGAGTGGATATTTAATTATGTTATAAGATAAGATTATGAATTATTGAGTCAAAATATTTAACGATATATCTACCAATTAAGTTACGGACTGTGGTATTTGCTCCACCTCAATTGTTCGCCCAGTTTGTTTTCGTGTAGTTATAACCACTAAACAATAAAATAAAAAAAATATCATAAATTTTAAGATTTACTCCGTAAATTCTAGTATTCATAAAAGTTTGTTTCCAAACTTTGTGTCACGTGCAAATGGTTGGGCAATTTTGATAGGGGGCAAAAGCAAATTTTCTTAAGTCATGGCACATAGTAAAATTTACCTTAAAATATATTCGACTGTTAACTCTTTCAAAAGTACAAATTTCGATTTGAAGTCTCCTTTTGCAAATGATGATTTTATATAGTTACTAGGTATAAGACCCGCGCTTCGTTGCGAGTCAAAAATTTTATGAAGGGATTTTTATAGATTTTTGTTAATTGGACATTTGGATTAAAAAAATTTATTTGATATTAAATAAACCGTCAACCGAAACCACAAAATGTGTGAAACCTTTTTTAAAATTGAAACATAAAAAATAGCGTTTGAGTGTTTCATGAATTACCTTAATTGGATAAATAGAATAAAGTAAAAAAAAAAAGTCGAAGCGTTAAATCGATTAAGATAGAATTTGTAAAGAACTAAGTAGTATAAAGTAGAAAAATATAAATGTCATTTCATCAGTAATCCAAATAAGAAAATGTTTGTTGACAGAGATCTTGAAACATAAAAATTCCCTTTTGAACACTTAATTAAACTCGTAGATCAAATTTAGTTTTCGGGTCCTTCATGAAAGTCGTAGATCATGCCCTAATCTTTTAACTGTCACTTGAAAAACATTAATCAGACATGTTGATCGAAAATTATATGATATTAAATAGATCGGCAATAAAAATCACCAAATTTCGGAAGCATTTTTTTGAATTGAAACTTAAAAATTGGCTTTTAAGTCCTTCATGAAAGTTGTAAATCATGAAATTACCTTTTAATAGACACCTAAATTACCTTAATCGGACAAATATAATAAAAAAATTAAAAAAAAAATACCTTGAGCATTAAATCGATTTGTAAAGGACTAAATAGCATAAAGTAGAAAGGTATGAGGTAATTTCATAAATAATTCAAAAAAAATTGTGTTAGTGGAGATGGGACCCACCAAGGGTATATTTTTCCCAAAGTTCCCAAAATACCCTTGATCATCAACTCAAATTACAAAAAAATAAAGCATAAAATGACCAAAATACCCCTCCCAATTTACTCTTGGATCAATATGCTCAAATCTTTTAAACGGTTTTTTGGTCATTTCATTTCTTCCTCTTATTGTTTTGTATTTTGTATATATATAATATAACCTATAATAAATCAAATTAAGGAAAGAAACAAAAATGGTTTCATTTCAACTCTCATTATAACCTAACTATAGAAACTTCCACATTCATGAGATTTAATAATCGGTGTGTGCTCCATTCTCTAGTTTTTCTTGCTTTATTCTCTTTTCGCTCCTCCTCCTTGGCTATTGCTGTCAAGGGGGAGGAGGGGTTTGGATTTTTTTTTTTTCGTATCTTGTTTTTTTCTTTAGTTTTAGAATAAAGTCCCACAGATCTGTTGATCTGTTTGGGTTATCAGTCTCCAGATCATTAGATCTTGGATGTTTGAGTTTGTTCAGTTTGTTGAGTTAGTTTATTCAGTTTGTTTGATGTCTTTTGAGTTTACAATAGATTGGGGATTTCACCATCATATTGAGATGGATTTTCTTTGTGGTTTTCGGATCAATCAGGGAGGTTTTCGGATCACTCACCTTTCTATCGTTGGTGAAAGCTCACAGAAGCGAAAACGAAGAGGTGTCGCGCGTGCTAGAGACTCATGGGAAAGGTTCGAAACTCCAATTCAAAGGATTCAGATCACGATGCCAAATCCAGATCAAGACCTTAATGATGAAATTCAATCTATTGTAATTTATGTTATGAACTATGTAATTTCGTTTTCATGAATGAGAATTACACTTTCTTCAAAAAAAAAAATAATCGGTGTGTGCAGCAACGAATTTTTAACATATGGTTAGATTGATCACCTTGTTCAGTTGTTTACTCTTTCTTGGGGCACAAAAGTCGCAAATCAGGCATCCAATATTTTTGGGTTATAACTCAAAGAGATTCGATTATGCCAAGAGTCACTTAATCTATCTATCTATTCTATTGGTAAAAGATTATATTTTTAATTTTGGTTTTTAGAATTTATATTATATAACTTGGAGTATATAACAAATAGTTTTTGTATTAAGAAGAAAGTGTAAAAATTAAAATTAAATTAATAATAATAATAGAGGGCTACTCCGCGTTAGCGCTACGGAGAATTTTTCATTACAGTCCTTTTATTATAGTCATGGACGGATATAGGATGGGGGACGAAGGTTATATAAGAAAGTTTATATAGTCTTTTTGTTACAATTTTTTTTACAGTAATAATTATTAAATCTATCCAATTACAACCATTGGGAAATACTTTGAGAGCGATGGTTCTTCAATTAAAAGTGGTGTTTGTACTTCTGTGTCCAAGCTGTCTTTGATGCTTGATTTTGGGAGAAATGTAGTAGTCTTTGAGTGGGGGAAAAACACTGAACAGGGACGAAACAACACAACATTTAATTTTTTTTCTACAATGAAACAACATTAGTTAGTTTTTTTTTTTTTTTTGCAGTAAAACAACATTAATTAGTTTACACACCACCAAATCTAATGCAATGACATAAAAGGACATGGAGGGTAGATAGATAGAGGGAGCTGCATAGTACTTTTAAGTAATTAACCATGTGTAAATCATCAAAAGGAGGGGAAAACGGTGGGAACATCATTAATAAAGCAAAATGTTAAAATGACACATAAAGACAGTCATTTTCAAACAAAAGGATTAAGTTTAGAAGGGTTTTAAAGTAATTAGTCATATGAGAAAAGACCAAAATGGGCGATTAGCTCTTCTCTTATTGAAAGTTGAAAGGGGTCGTGAGTCTTTTCTAGAGTGTACAAAATTAATCTATAGTATATATATAATCTTTTTGGGGCCTAATGTCCAAATTGAGTCTAAACCTTTTCAAACTTACTCAATTTGAGTCTAAACCTTTAAACATGACCAAATTGAGCCTAAACGTTAGCAAATTGCACCAGATTGAAGCTATTTTGGATGGAAATTTGGAATTGTCGTAACCGCGCGTGCGTTTCACTGCCACAATTCCGTCTAAAATAGGTTCAATTTGGTGCAATTTGCTAACTTTTAGACCCAATTTGGTCATGTTTAAAGGTTTAGACTCAATTTGAGCAAGTTTGTAAAGGTTTAGACCTAATTTGGATATTAGACCATGTTTCTGATACGAACCCTCCATATTTAATAATCATTATGCATCCTTAACAATTTTGAGTCAAGTTACATTAAATTCCAAATAGAAAAACTCTTCTAATGCAAACCCTCTTCATTCTCAAAGTTCGAATCCGAAATCTTATCTTATTAAAAAATATATGGCCTTTTTTCCATCCAAATTCCAAACTAAGAGACTTTGGTATAATTCATATATTTAATATTGAATGACTCATTGCGTTACAATTTTGTTTTCAGTGGTGGATTCTCAAGTTTCATGGTTTGTGTATTTTATCTTCGTTTGTTGGCATATATGGAGATGGCGTAATTGTTTACTGTTTGAGGTTAATTTTACTTGGCCTGAAAATTCGTCTTTCATGATGTCTTCTAGTGTTTATGAGTTTCATAGTTTCAGGTCAATCTACATCTTACAAATAGTAGATCTACTACTCTTATTGGTTGGTTAAAGCCTCCTATAGGATTTGTCAAGTTTAATGTTGATGCAGCGGCTAGAACGAATCCAGGCGAACTTGTAGCTGGTGGTATTTCCTGAGATTCTGATGGTATATATATGACTTTTCGACTTTACTTGTAAGCTTGGATGGGGGCATATTTTGAAAGCTGGATTGTATGCTATTTATCATGGGCTGTAGACTGCTTGGAAATCTGGTCATAGATTAATCATTGTGGAATCCGACTCTCTTGTTGCTTTTTTTGTTTTTAAAGTTAAGGATATTATTAAAAAGAAAAGCAAGTTACAATCAAGCAAGTAAGTCTGGAGTTCTTGAGACACCAAACTTGGCTAAAGAATCTGCAAAAAAGTTTGTCTCCCTAAATGCATGAAAAAAAAAGAGGTTTGTTAGTCTATTAAAAAGGTTACTAAACTTCCAAGGCCTACTTTCAGGAACAGTAATACAGATAATGACATAGTCACTCTCCAAAATAAGTTTGAGCTATGACAAAGCTGCAGCATTAACTATAATGGAAAAAACTTTAATAACAACCATAAGTTCAGTAAGATTCGAGTGAGCGATTCCAATGCTTTTAGAAAAATTCAAGATAGCTTCCCCGGCAGCGTTTCTAATAACTCCATCGATGCCTGCAGGTCCTGGTTTCTCCAAGGATGAGCCGTCAACTAATCTTCCAGCAGTTCAAAGGAGGTGCCCAAGAGATCGTTCTGACCCATCCAACAACTGTTAACAAAATCCTAGAGCCTCGAGCTTTACAGGATCTTTTGTCACCAGTTATTCAGAAATGTCGTAAGTTGCTTCAGCGAAATTGGCAATGTTCGTCGGTTCATACTTATCGCGAGGCCAACATGTGTGCCTTTGGCCAGTTGGGCCTATCATGAGTCCTTTGATGTTGCCATTTTGGATCAACCACTGATTGTGCTTCATCGTTTCATCGAAGAGTATATTCGAAGTGTTTCGAGGCCTAGGGTCATTGTTAACTAAAACAGTCTTAGACCACTCCTATGTACCATACCAAAAGAAAAATACTATCTAGCAATACTCCTACTCGTAAGGATGGATGGTTTTAAATATTCCCATATACTGTCAATCATTCCTCAATTATTAGTGTTAGTTATGGCTGATCTCACTTATGTATGGCTTATTGACACATCAAATTTTGTTGCTCTAAATTAAGCATTTTTGTATTGCCAAAAAAAAAATTAAGCATTTTTGTACGTCAATTACCTACTTTGATTACAGGTTTTGAAAAATAAGCAAGATATTTTTATTTTTCTGGCTCCCTATGTATTTGAGGAAGAAAATTTTCATTTTTCCTTTTTGGCCTTTTCTTCTCGACATGAATAAAAGAAGTTTCCAAGTTGTAGAGTTAGATAAGTACACGTGTGAAGTAATGATGGGAAGGAGGCTAATGAGTCACAATCCCAAATCCCAATCCCCCCAATAAAAACGTCAGAAATCCACAAATCCAAGTCAGCAAAGTTTTGTCGTGAAAACCGGGTGCGCAAAGCACTCGCCGGCTTATGTTAGAGTGGCCGCCAGTAAAAACCGGATAAGCCCAAACCTTTTTTTCCCTCAAACAAAACCATGGATAAGCATAGCCAACAGGTACCCCACAATTCAAGTTTGACCAGACAAAAACTCCATCACTCTCCATGAACCCCCACATCAGTAACCGTCCACGTGCCCCGACAACCTTGTGAATCTCATCTTAAACGGTCGGATCGAACCATTGTTCCTACTCTTGGGTAGTACTTAAAAGCCAGCCATCGTTGTTCTAAAGTTACTTATGTCAAACTGTTGGATGGTTCAATTCCTTGTCAGCTTTCAACTTTTTGTTCTGTTCTTATTAAGTTACGTATAGAGAAACAGAAAGAGAGAGAGACAAAGAGTGAAGTTTCTTTGTGAATTGTTTGTGTTTTGGTTTTTCTTTTTGAGGTTTGGGTTTTGAAGATTGAAGATTGAAGATGGCGAGTGTGCAACTGAGGAGAGAGAGCAGCCTGCAGGAGAGTCCGAGGAGTCCAGAGGCAAAGGTGGGGATGCAGGTGGAGGATCTTTGGGATATTCAGGAACCGCAGCTTAGTCCTACTGAGAAGTTCAACGCTTGCTTTGAGAGCATCCCTGTTTCTGCTTTTCCTCCTTCTCCTCATGCTCATGGTAAATTTCTTTCCTTGTTGTTTCTGTTTCATTCATCAGATTATTTGATCAACACTTTTTTTTGTGAGTTTTTTTGCTGGGGCTTAAAAGGGTGAAGAATTTGGGGTTGATTATATGTTTTGAGGGTACCCAATTATAGAGCTGTTAGAAGAGGGTAAATATGAATACTGTTAAAAATTAGCATCAGCTTTGATCTCAATGATTTTTTCAAGGTTTATAAGAGGATCGGTTCTTGGAATTTTAAGTGGAAGTTTCTTGCATGTGATATTTGGTTATCTTAATCGAGGAACTTTTTGATATGATGATGATGACAGTGTCGGTGATATTGTATTTTGTGGAATTATCTGTGTGATCTTTTTGAGTGTTTAGCTTGTTCTTTGGTTAAAAGTAATTGAAATTCTGTATACAGGGATTGAGATAAGATCGGATGCGAGTCTGGCCGACGCTGTTCAAATTCTGGCTCAAAACAAGCTTTTTAGTGCACCTGTTGTCAATGTTGATGCACCTGAGGATGCAACTTGGATTGACAGATACATTGGTATCGTAGAGTTTGCTGGAATTGCTGTCTGGATTTTGCAACAGGTTGGAAATTGAACCAAATGTGATCTCTTTTCTCGATAAGCCTTTTTGTTGAGGACAATTGCTATTAATTACATCTCATTCATCTTTGGAAATAGCATGCAGAAGAAGAAATATGATCCAACTTTATCTTTTTTAGTTGTTTTTTATGATCTTGCTTTTCTACAGAACTAGCTATATCTATATGATGAAAGAGATTTTAACCCTTATTAATCTGTGTGTCCTATCCTTTCACATTGGAAACTGAAAATGGAAGTTTTTGATTTTTACAGTCAGAACCACCTTCCCCTCGGAGTCCATCATCTCCTACTGGAGCTGAATTTGCAATAGCAGCTAATGGAATGACCGCTGCTGCGGGACTTGGATCTTTAGGCCCTGAAGATGCAGCAATGACTTCTGGGAACTTTTTTGAGGCTCTTACTTCCTCCGAGTTTTATAAGAACACTAAGGTGGAACTTCTAACCTCTATGACACAAAAGCTTCATGCCATCTTCAATTCTTTCACTTCCTTAGTTATGTGTATACCTGTTAACTTGTGAGCATACAGGTGCGCGATATCTCAGGGTCATTCCGCTGGGCACCATTCCTTGCTTTGCAGAAATCAAACTCCTTTTTGACCATGATGTTACTGCTTTCAAAGTACAAAATGAAGAGTGTTCCTGTAGTTGATCTAGGTGATGGAAATATCGATAACATCATCACACAGTCAGATGTCATTCACATGTTAGCAGAATGCACCGGGCTTCATTGGTTCGAAAACTGGGGAACCAAGAAATTGTCTGAGATTGGTCTTCCAACTATGTCACCTAAGCAAATTATCACGGTGAGTGGCTTTATCTGTCAATTTCCCTTTTGTGTCTATGGATTAGGCTTGTCATATCCAATAATGCTTTATTGGATGTGTTGATACTCAATAATGCATGTAGAAAGACTCAGAGGTCGTGAAATTGCGCCCCTTCATATATGGACCTAAACATATTAATTATGCGCTGCAATATGTTGTCTGCTTGACTTGAGAGTCCCATTGCAACCTCTTGACATGTTATTGATAATTACCAATGATCTTTCCATTCTATATTTCTTTGCATTTCTCACCATTTAGCCATAGAATTTCCCCTGCAAGACGTATTCAGTAGCATTCAAGATGCAAGTGATCTTCTTTGTGTTTTAGGTACATGAGGACGAACCAGTGCTTCAGGCATTTAAGATAATGAGGAAACAGAGAATTGGAGGAGTACCTGTTGTCGAACGTGATGGGAAAAAGGCTCTGGGCAACATAAGCCTTAGAGATATACAGTTCCTTTTAATTGCACCAGAGATCTATCATGACTACAGGTTTGTGACCAATGATGCTGCAGCATTGCTCTATTTGAATTTTGTAAATTCTACTTTACGTTGTATGTTTAGATTTTGGTCTTCTAACTCAAGTCCTTTAATGTGTAGATCTATCACGGTGAAGAACTTCCTACTAGCAGTTAGAAAGTACTTGGAAAATCATGACAAGAGTTCGCCAATGTTGAGTGGCATGATTACTTGCAAGAAAGACGACACAATCAAAGAGTTGATTGAGACACTTGACACGGAGAAGATCCACCGAGTGTATGTTGTGGATGATGATGGTAACTTGGAAGGAGTGATCACACTTAGAGACATCATTTCGAGGTTAGTACACGAGCCCCGTGGCTACTTTGGTGATTTCTTTGATGGCGTGTTGCCTCTACCAGAGAACAGCAGGGTTTAAAGAGTAATCTAAAGTTTTAGCTCTGGCTGCTTCCTAGCACTGACATCCATTTCAGCGTGATCCTGTTTTTCTCACTTGGCGGTGTGTTGGAGACTAATTTGATATGCAGATTGTGACATAGGCGAGCCTCTGTAATTAATTTACTTCTGGCTTTACAGGTTTCACTTGTTGTAAATTTTGGTGTCTTGAGGAACTTGATTTCAACGTTCTGTGTTGCAATCTAATAAGAAGAGAACCCATCTGCTTGTAGTGATACTATTCATATTTCATACCTATAAGTTTTAAAATAATCCAGTCTGAATATTATGAGGTTTAAAATAATAGCTGGAAATCACCACAAATTCTTAATTTAAGGAGCTCCGTTCCTTTTTTAAGTAAGGTTTCCAGTTCAAATATTATGAACGGAGAAAATAGATGCCGTGAACAACACTCAAACTCGATAGGTTTCCAGTTCAATTATTATGAACGGAGAAAATAGATGTCGTGAACAACACTCAAACTCGATTTTATAACCGTTTCTTACTATTAGTAACTCAAAGTCGAAAATAGTTTCCATGATCAATACTCAAAGTCGATTTTGTAACCGTTTCTTACTACTAGTAACTCAAAGTCGAAAATAGATGCCGTGAACAACACTCAAAGTCTTTGTAACCATTTCTTACTATTAGTAACTCAAAGTCAAAGATAGTTGCTGTGAACAATACTTAAATTTGATTTTGTAACCGTTTCGTACTGTTAGTAACTCAAAGTCGATACCAAAAAGTTTTAAAATAATCCAGTCTGAATTTTATGAGGTTTAAAATAGTAGGTGGAGATCACCACAACCTTTTAAGTAAGGTTTTCGTTTCAAATATCATGAACGGGGAAAATAGATGCTGTGAACAACACTCAAAGTCAATTTTGTAACCGTTTCTTACTATTAGTAACTCGGTCGAAAATAGTTGCCGTGAAACAATAATTATAGTTGATTTTGTAACCGTTTCTTACTATTAGTAACTCAAAGTCGAAAATAGATGCCGTGAACAACACTCAAAGTCGATTTTGTAACTGTTTCTTGCTATTAGTAATTCTTGATTATTTTATATTAAGTGATGTATTGTCTTGTTTATGACGAAGGACGGATCCGAACCCTGTTTTTCCATTGAGATATAAGGGACTGCTTCGTGTCAAATAAGACTTTGGGAAAATGAAAAATGAAGAAGTTGAATCTCCAATTGAGATATTTGTCCATTTAACCAGATTTAGCATCTTATATATTCAGAATTCAGATTAAGGTAGATACATGAATTCCAGCAATGATTTGATTGTAACAGCTTTGTGCTACATCCTTGTATGGCACTAAGGAAAAGAATAACTAACAAATTTCTGTATCTTTCCTTGTTCTTCGTCTTTCCTAACTTAATCATAAGCTAATTGGCTATTGCCAGACAGCATATGATATATATGGACTGTCATATCATAGTATATAGGAAGAAATGGAAAGAATATGCTGTCATTTTTTCAACACATAACTGAAAATTAGAATCTTTTGAGCTGTTTTACTTAAGAAGATCAAACCCTGTCCATTCCGTTTTGGGAAAGAACAGGCAAATTTAAGACTGTAAAGATTGTGTCCAAACAAGAAATGATACAGAATGACCATATTATATATGCTTGCCAATTATGAATGATTCAATCTGTGCCAATTCTTTGGCTATATAAATCTCCTGTTGAAATCAATCAAAACTCAGCTCATCTTTTCAGCAAAGCAATGCTCATCATGGGGAGGCCCCAGGGCCTAAGTTGGGTATTTCATGAGCAATCAGTCGAAAATTGGCGGCGGTGTTATTACAATATATCAGATCAGTGACTTACCAGAATAAGAGCAAACCAGGTCTCTGTTTTTCTCCGATGCTTGAAGGAAGAGTTGAGGGACTTGGTTTTTGGAGAACCGGCCATGAGACAATCCTTAGGATTGTAAACAAAAGGCCAGCTGGAGAGATGCAGCCAAGCAGCTCAAACCTCAAACCGGATGTCGAGAGAAGAGACCCAATTTTTTCCCTTTAGCAAATTTGGGTTCCATAGAAGAATTACCCAAAATATTTTGTAATCTCTACTTTTTCCTTTTTACATTTTGTTTCAATGTAAGAAATGTATAACAATAAATTATAAAGATATATGTGGGTCGATCTAAGACTCTTTTAAAGCTTCAAACTTGCTAGCTTAATTTCCCTCTGCAATCTTCAATGAATGTTCTCTTTTCATATAGTATGTCGAATCACCACTCAAATATTACATGGCATTTCATTTTGTGACAGAACACAAAGCTAACAAGTAGTAGTCAAATAAAATTTGGCTGCTTCCTAGCACTAACTTCCATTTCTTCGTGATCAATATGTTTTTCTCATTTGGCGGTGTGTTGATTTGCAGATTGTGACAGAGGCGAGTCTCTGTAATTAATTTACTTGTGGCTTTACAGGTTTCAGATCTTGTAATTTTTGGTGTCTTGAGGAACTTGATTTCAACGATCCGTGTTGCAATCTAATAAGAAGAAACTCATCTTCTTGTGTAGTAATAGTATTAATCATAAATAAATTTCATATATATACAAAGAAAAATGGTAAATCTCCTTCAATTTTGTCAAGGTTAACTCGACAAATAAATAGCCCATATAATCAAAAAGACCAAGTGATCAGAAACCTGCAAATGGGCCTGGGCCACAAGACATTCTGAGCCTAAAATACAGTTTAGACTTGAAGTTTTTAATTCTTGTTATCTAAGATTTGAGATAATTTCTCTAATAAGAATGAAGCCCAATATCTATGGGATTGGATAGAAGAAATCCAGTATACCTTAAATAAGCTAATGTCTATAAGATTGAGCAATTTCAATTCCGCTTGTATTCCTTTAGGCTTCAGGTTTCGAGTTTGAGTTTCATGAATACAAAAAATCATCCATGAGATGAGAGATTTACTTGTATAGTGGGACGATCTAGTATAAACAGGATGAACTTGTGTTTATACCAAAAGAAAAAAGAAAGATTGAGCATGTAAGGAATTCAATGTCTCTTAAATAAACTCTAATGTTTTCAAGTCTAGTAAATAGGTAAAATAAACTTTGTGAGACTTTTCCCTTGTTTGAAGTTCAACTTGACTCGATTTTAAATTGATTGGGGTCTAATTCGCTACGTATAATGAAAATTGTTGTGCATATCTGATTTGGAGCCAAGGCCCACTAGCTAATTAAGGCCCAAGCCTCTAAGGTTTATAAATAACCAATGTATGCCTCATTATCTCACTATTATGTGACATTATGCTCTATTACTCCAAAAGCTTACTGACTAGCTCTCCAATGCACAACAAAGGGATCCTTATGACTTGACCGTCAGAATGGGTCTCCTCCGACCACCCTGGGGACCTATTTCCTCATGGTTTACTCTTTTACAGACCACTCGAAACTTGATGTTAGACCATGCCATTATTGGGCATCAACAAGAATTCTAAGAAAAATGATGATTTTTAATGTTAATGGAATCTGAATTCTGAAAGATGGATAAATGTCTTTGGAGGGCTGTGGGGGAACCGTAGTAATAAAATGTACAAAAAGCCACTAGGCACGTTAATTGCTAGCAAGGATCCAACACTTTCCTTGGCAACCATTTTCGTTATAGACAACTATCCTCATTGTACCATGGTTCGGATAATAATCCTCATGCAACATGGATAGGCCACAATTTCCGGGTATTCCAAAGTTCATATATCCAATAATCATCTGCTCACTTAGCTGGATTCTCTGCTTTACCAACATAATTCCAATGAAACCTGTCCAAATCACACACAAGAGACACTCCACTGTCTATTATTTTTTACCACTTGCAAGGTTGTTATTTGGTCCAACTTAGGTGAATTGCCCAATGAGTAAATTGATTGATATTTTTTCACCAAAAAAAAATGATTGATATTTGCAACATCTCTAGTCTTACAGCTGCTTTCCATCTTTTTTTAATCTTTTTTTTTTAGGTTTACTCAACAAGGATTCAAAAGGATACTCCTCGAGTAAAATATTACTAACGTAACCAGTTGATTCAAATGCTCAGATGCTTACTTTTCAGTCTTCGGTTGTTAGCCATTAAGAATATGTCTTCAGCCAACATAACATGAAAACTATTTCATGTTTGGCCTGCCAAAAAAAGTGGCTACATTAACCACCACTGAGAAATGGACATGATTCCAGCCCCCCAAATTCCAGAGTTTGCCTTCAACTTCAATGGACCAGAAGTAGGGAAGTTAGAAATGGTGCATCAGGGTGCAGATGGACCCTGCAATTTTATTGGTAAATAAGCAGAATAACAAATTGACATGTCCAAAAGGTAAGTTGCAATTAATGCCGAATCTTGGACCTAACAAGTAATACCAAACGAGAGAGATCCTATTGAGTTTTCTTGTTGTAAACCAAAGACATTGGCACGTTTATCTGTTACATGATGTCTGAAAAAACATGTGGGTTTTTCTTACAATTTTCCTGTTGCTATGGAAGCAGTGTGGCCCTCTTGATTGTCACCCTGCAATTTATGCTTTCTTAGATTCTTCTTAAGCTTATAGGCAAACGCTCACATCAAAGGGTTTCTAAATTCTAACTTGAATGTGAGAATGGTAACCAAAGAGGCAAGAGCAGACTTCGGAGAAACCATGATTACCGCTTGATAAATATTGTCATGTTACTAAGCCTTAAAAACCCTGTTTTTTTGACCGGACCGTGCCGGTAATCATGCGGACGTGGAACTCAAGTTTCTCTCATATGGCTGAAGTGACCTGCTCATAATTGTTGGCTTGACTAAGAAGAGATTTTGACGACGCCCCAACATTTCAGGCATCTTCATTTCCCATTTTCTTTCTACAAACCAAAGCACGCAAGGCAAAACTCAAGAATTTTCAAGGGAATATCATGATTTTTCATTTTTCTCAACTATGCAAAGCCAAAATTTTCAACAAGTATAAAAAGTCATGGTTACCTAAAACTGAACATTTTCAGGCTTTCTACCCTAGGAAACTTCCACTAAATGCCAATTCAAGCACTTGTTCTCCCACTTTCCCCACTTAGTTTTTACTTTTGTTTTTTGGGGGTATATATAACTTCAATCTAAATTACCAAAGTAGAAGTTTGGTGAGAGACGCAAGCAAGGATCATAAGAGCAGTGCAGAAGTTACCATTCACCAACTACAATAATATACATACCCTCCATGCAGGAAAAGTTTTGCATTCCTATTCTTATCTAATGTACTTTGCGCTTCAGCCGACAATTCACAATTGTTGTTGAGTTTACTCCATTATTTATTATGGTCCCTTTCTAACACCATGAAAAGTTGAAAGAGACCCTCAAGCAGGCAAGCCTTCCCTCTTCCTGCTTCAGTCTTATTCAAATACTACAATACTGTAAAACAAGTGAAAATTTGATGCCGAGCTCTTCACAAAGGCCTCCCTGCTTAACTAATACAATCTATTTATTACTCATCCCTGTTATGATTCTAAAAACAGTTTCAGAATGCCTCCATTTTCTTCTCTTATTACTTTTATGGTCAGGATGTCTCCACTAAAATTAATCAAACCGTACCTTTCATGAAGAGAAACAGAAACAATCTGGAAGATGGGACCAAATATACTCATGATGCTCGACCGACATATAACATCTGACTTAAAACTTGTTGCTACACCTTGCTAATACCACAAACCCTAAAATACCAATATGAAAATTTTGAGCCTTGCATTTATTTCAGTGGGTCTCTTGTTATCTACATAATTCTTAGATGGTATTCACACTCACAACAATGAATAGTGAACTTGAATCCTGGCACTGAATTTTGCTACTAATACAAAGCTCTTCAACATTTCATTTTCTCTATAAATCTACACCACATTGCACATTGATTTAGCATTCCCCAAGCTACCAGTTCTCTAGGTAATGTATTCATCCTAATCCTATAGAGCTAAACATTCCTTTAAATCACCTAATGTCCTGATTGTCCAATGCATCAACATAACAGCATAACTCATCAAAACATCTTCAATCACATTTGGAAAATGCCATCTTGCAGAAAACCATTCTTTTGTAATTTTTATGCCATCGTTCTACCCGGTATTCTTTCCCTGTTTTTAGTTTTTACTGAAGATGGAGTTATCATTTAAAAACTTCTAAAAGCAGATACAGGAATACAAAATTAAATGAAAAATGAAAGTAATGTAGCCATTCCATTAAGACGGTATAACCAGACAGTACTTAAAGCTTAACAAAACAAGAATTGTGCAAAACCTTACCAGACAATATTTAGCAACAAGAAATGGCACAATTGGGTATCATAATATATTTACTGGTTTCAATCCTACAATATACAAAAATTATATTAGTCCATATACATTACAGAGCGGCCAGCTTTTCTTCCAGTGACAGGAATCAAGCACCTAAGTTGAGAATGCTATAGGCACATGATAATAGATATGCAAAGCTATCAAATTAGTCTTAAGAGGCATGGCAACAGAAAAGGTGTCTATAGTGCCACAACACTCATGGTGATTCATGAAACAAAATACAAGAACCAAAACAAATTCACACAGAGAGAAGAAGTATAGACTATAAAACATGTACAAGATACAGTATATAAAGGGTTGACAGTTAACTTTCACAAAAACCTGTGTTTATAACAACAAACAGACAAAATACAGAACATGACATCAGATACATAAATAGGTGCACTCTTGCTCCAGCTAGTCCTTGAGGAGCGCAAGGGCCATACCTGTAACAAGAGTTTTTGTATTCTATGTACTCTTTCTTCTCATATGATGAAGAACAAGAGGTGATCCTTCAAACAAATCTAATAGATAGTTTTCTAAATCTTCTGGTGTATACTTAATGTATTTACCAGCATGCCTCCCACTCTCTAGCTGATTCCCAAACCTCCCCATGAAGGAGCGATAAGCTGGAATAACTTTCTCAGAAATAGAAATTCTAAGCTCTTCACGAAGTTGAGAATCAGGGACCTTCCAAGCTGTCTGAACCCTATATATATCTTCAAAACATGCATTGAAGTTCTTAAATCTTTCCTTCAAGGCTACCTTGGAGGCATTATTCGAGCTACCTCCAATTCCTTCATCCTTCAGACAGTACAGAGCTTTTGTCCAACAAGCCCTAAGATAACTTGTGGCGTACTGCCGTACCTGGCCACGCCGCTTACGGACCCAATTGTCTCCCAAAAGCTTTCCTAACTCAGAATCCTTAACCTTCTGCACTATATACAGAATATTATTCATCAAAAATATAGCATGCAATGCACCATCCTCATACATCTTTGATTTCTCCTCAAGATTGGATTCCAAGGAGGATATCAGCAACAATAATCTTTTAGCAAATGGAGTCTCAGTCTCCAACTCCTTCTCTTCACTCTGCAATCCATCAGCTTCATCCTCGTCACTTTCTAATAACGAATTCAAAGTCTCACTGTAATCCACAAGCAGTTTGACATAATTCATTACATAACGTGTAAGAGGATGAATCTCCCCATTCTGCATAGGTTTCTTGGAAGCCTCGTTCTTCACAGCATTCTCAAACTCCACAAAAGTCCCTTTCGCCGCATCTCCTAGTCCGGCTAAAACTCCCCTGACCTCACTAAGCACAAATTCATCCGTAAGCATCATCTCAAAATCCAGCAATGCATTTGCCAACGCATCATACATATCCAGAATCCTAAATAGCTTCTCAGATGATCTTTTCCCTATTGCCACAGCTTCCCCGAAATTCAACAACTGCATTATACATCCTTTGGCTGTCTCATTAAAACAAATCTCTCTAATTGTATCAGACCCATTAAAAATCTGATAACAAAGCCTCTTTTCCCCAGTCAAAAGAACCCTAACAGTAACCTTAACAGCCTGAATCCACTTCTTCATCTTTTCATCCATTGCTCTCCACTCAATCTTCTGAACTTCCTCAATACTCAACTTCTCAACTCCAAGAATCACCAAACTCTCATCTAAAGCATCACGCCTAACACTACTATAAGCTTGAACACACTCTTTTTCATACTCGGACCTGATCATTCGGTCTGCTATCTCTTTCAATTCAACAATAGCATCAGCATTTATCAACTCCACAGACAAATCATCTCCCAAGCTCACTCCTCGCTCGTGCAGGCACCCTCTTTCACTATCAGCATCTCCGAAGCTCTCGAATTCCTCACCAAATTCCTCATCATTCTCCGTGATAAAGAAGGAACCCTTCCGGATCGAACCGTAAAGCCTCTCGGCATCAAGAGGTACAGTATTCCTAATCAGTATCAGCCGAAACTCATCTTCCAGCCTGGACATAGCAATTTGAATAGCGGTCTCGGCCCGGTCCATGATTTCATTATCAGACCGAATCGACATATCCACAACCAATTGAAGGATTTCGTCAATCGCCGAGAGGTAATCGGCGGCTTCATCGGGAGAGTCCTCCCACGGCAGAGAGTGGTGGGAAGAGTCCGGGTTGGAGGGGGATGAGTCCCACCGGAGGATCACTTTCTCGGCGGCGTCGAAACGGACTCCGGTACTGGCGGAGTCGTTGTTGATTAAATCGCTGATGTTAGACAAGCGGTTATCAAAGCTGGATAAAATCAAGAGCATGTCTTCACGAACCTCTTTTGGAGTGTTGAGACTCTTCACGATCTGCTGAGCCGTCGCCATGACCCGGTCCTCCCCACCCGCACCAAGACTCGTCGTAGTCGTAGCCATGGTCGATGCTTCCGGTCCTCTACTTGGCTTCTTCTAGCCCTTCTCTTCTTCAATCACTAATCTAGAAATTCAGGGAGATTCAGAGCTGAGGTAAAGTAAAAACGGCCATTATTTTTGGTGTTTTCGGTTCAACGATGAAGAGGATTTCCGGTTTGGTTTAAGTTATCCTTTTCTTTCTCTCCTTCACTTTAACTTTTCCGTTGTCTGAACTAAAACTGAAAACTTTGGAAAGGAATTTTAAGTTTCCGCCGGCTGGCAATGGAAGAAAGGAAAGTTTTTTGGAAGTAAGTAACGTTTCAGCCTTCAGGGGTCTTATCAGTTCTAAAAAATACAACTGTAATAAGAAGAGAAAAGGAAAGGGTTTGGGATTTTTCTTTTTTCTTTTTTTAAAAATGGGTTAGAGTTTCTCTACAGTTATTTTCTCTACGGCTTTTTTTTTTCTTACCTTTTTGGATTGGGTTTTTCTTACCCCACTTGGGACCCTATTGTCTGGCCCATTGCAATTATTTAAACATTTCTTTTGTTTTTTTAATCTTCTTTCCTTGTGTTGTATAAATTAAAAACTTTGATTGCATCAATTTGATTATTATTATCATAAAATTACTTAAAGTCTTAAATCTTCTATCAATAATTAAGATTTTTAACACCAATTAATAAGGTGTTAATGCTTTGATAAGATTTTGATTATGATCTTATATATAATCTAATTTATGATTGAGTTAATAAAAAAATTGATTTGATTTGAGTAGAATTATTTTAATTATTGTTACAAGAAGTTGTTTGTTTATGTGACTAATAATAATTTGGTAAGTTACCTCACAAGAATTATAACCCTTTTTATCTCATCAAATCACATCACATAATATAAAATCAACCACATTTCTCAGATAGTATTGTTTAATAATAATAGTATATTTTTCTTATATAAAATAAAAATCAAAAGTCTCAGTTGATTTTTTGTATTAGGGGATATTTATTTTTGGTCTTTGAATATTCTTAGTCTATCTAATCTATAGTATAGGGTTAAATTAAATATCCAAAGGTGGTTGCCAAAAAAATAAAATTGTTCATATTTTGATCCATCAACAAACAAAAACCGCCCACCACCTGCTGGTTTGGAAGAGGTTTTGCCCAATTTATTTATTTAAAAATGATAATGTCATATGTTCCACTTGTGTAATTGTCAACTCAATCCCAACCAATAATACCAGTTAAAACACCATTTTTATTTTTATTTAAAGCCAAAAAAAAAAAAACAAAACAAAACAGAACATAAAAAACATTGATGATTTATCAGACAGCCAGGCTTACCTTGGCTTTGGGTTACAACCAAAGTTGCCATTTGATCCATTGAAAAGCTTCAATCCACATCTTAAGACCAAAAAAAAAAAAAAAAAAGGAAAAAAAAGAAAAGAAAATGGGAAAAGGGACCTGATAAGGTGAACTGAAAATCTCTTGTCAAAATTATTTGCCTCACCTAACACGGTAGATCAAATTTCCTTTCACACCTTCCATAATCTAAAAGCCTTCAAAGACCGACTTTGAACTTTCAAGTTTATTTATTAATTTTTCTTAATGTTTCATTAATGATGATTAAATTAAACAAGGGTTAACATAACAAATCCTTTTTTTACCTTTAATGTTAACGAGCAACTGGCTTTTAAGTAAACATCAATCCTTTTATTAATTGTAAATGAAAAGTAGAAGATTCAAATAATATATTTACACATTCATGGGTCATACTTAAATTAATCCACCACTTATTATCAATCTTGACCTGTATCCATCTGGGAAACGTCTTGATCACCAAGGATGATGAAATTGAGGAAATTCTTGTATGTGTTGCTCCAGCCAGACCTGCAAAACAGATAGATTTATTTGATTACGGCATGCAGAGATTCACTTTCTTGCAAAATTAATCCATTTTATGTTCCAAAATGGCTTAACAAGAGCTTAATCATGTGACCAAAAACACCATAGTTTAATTGCTAGACATGGTTTCAAAGATGACACAAGGAACCTTAACTGCAATTTATAATAGCTCAAACTTTGTTTCTGAAAGCAGTTACTATATTTCACCCATGAACACGGTCGGCTTTGTCTGTTTGTCACATGGAGCCCAACTGCAGATGATTTCCGGATTGGGTTATGCTGACTTGACTTTCCCAATGGAATCTAATTCTAACTACAAATCATGTAGCAGCTAACCCATTAAAAACTTAACATGTGCCTTAACCATCACCGTAGCTTTGAATATGTCAATGTTGCCAAATTTCAAATTACTTATGCTACCAAAGAAAAAAAAAAAAAAGACTCGAGAACTTTGAAGTTTCAAACTAGAATTATTAGGCCCCATGGGTAAAAATAAATATCTTTGCATGTGAGATAAGATAAGACTATTGATACCCTTATGATCTTATCAGGACATTGCACTTCAGATGGTCACACTCTTTCTCTCCTACTCTAATTTTTAATTTCTACTGAACACATTAAAGCCTTTGATCAATCTTGTCAAATCCTTGAACTATCAGTGCTTATGATCCAAGCAGCGGAAACACAAAGGAATCCTCACTACATGTTAATCTCATGTGGACCAAGCTTTAGAAAGAACAGTCAAACTTGGCTTTTGGTCATGGTCAATCTCAAACTCCCAACATATATATGATTCCACGACTGTCATAACCATAGCTATTAGCTAAGCATACCAAAGCAAGTACTACTCTCCCACAGCCACAGGGAACTTACTGCCATAAGAAGAAAACCTAAAGCAGTATGCATATTTAGCACAAGCATTCAATTATTGGTTTCGAGAGACATTATTCCTTTTCCTCACTTAAAAGTCTTTTTAATTTTCAACATATAAGCTTCCAATGTCTTTTTAAGAATATTTACCCTTTTAAAGTACCAAAAGAAGTACAAACATATATTGCCTAAAGTGATATTATGATTTTTTTGACATGAGTAGTTCCATTGCCCCCATTAGGTAATCATGCTACTCATCAAAGTTATTTTCATTTGCAAAATGGCCAATCTTGAGAAGAGTCAAGAGTTAGTGATGGCCATCCACTACTGCCAACAATCTAATTGAGACATATCAGCTTCACATGTTTCTTTAACAATTTATTCCTTTTTTGAAGTACCAAAGTAGGTACAACCAAATAGTACCTAATCAAGGTTATATTCTGACTTTGATTCTTCTATTCCAGTTTTGACATTGCTAGTCCTATAGCTCCTATAGTTAGTCAAGCCACTCAAAACTATCTTGGTTGGCTACATGTTTTAGTTTTAGTACTCTCTCTATCTCTCTCTCCTGCAGAGAGTATAGACACAAAGGGGAAAAGAGGGGAAAGGAGAGTACCTGTGTTTGTTTGGGGACGGTGTTGGGGTTTCAGACTTTCAGTCAAGATTGGGAGATCATTTTACTTATTGGCCCTTTTAATTACCCTTTGTTTTCTTCACATAGGCACGTTAAGTAAATAAAAGTTAACATAATATGCTAACTGGAAAAGTCAATGATCAGGATGAATCAGAAGAAAAATCTAGAGAACACTGGATTGAGAGGGGAAAGCTGGGCGGCCTGTACCATTTTATGTGATATCATTGGCGGTTACACTGCATTCATTTCCTGGGAGAAAGTTCCATTTGATGTCTCACCCTGAAGAAAATAAGAAAACATATTTAGATTAGCATAGATGAAAGAGAAATATCTTTGTACTTATTAAACTATAACTGGACTTAAGAAATGGAAAGTCTGAGCAACAAGACCAACCAAATTAGACAACTGATCTCTTATAGAGTACATAGACTTCAGCATTGTATCCAGGGTTTCTTTAGCTAACTGGAACTTCAAATCCAAATCTCCCTGTGGAGCCTGTGCATCATTTTGGAGCTGCAAAAATTTTCAAGATAAAAACATCTTATCGTCAGTTTGGAAGTATAAAGGATATTGTGCAGCCAGAGAAAATTATATATTTTCTTAAGTATTTGAAAGATGTTTATTTACCCAATTTCATATTTAGTTAAAATTTCAAATCTATGACAGTAATGCATCAATAGCAATTGGCTTGCCAACAGAAAGATTGATACCTTCAAATTAATAACAGCCACTGGCTCTGTCACTTCACTGTCTTGATTTGCCATATTCCAAGTCATTGCCTTTAAGCGTGGCAAAGTATCCTGATATTATTGATTTTAAAAGCAGGATCACATATAGAATCCATTTAAATGGAGATAAATGTTCTTGTAATGAACCATATTAAATTTGTAACCTCATCTTTGTGTATCTCTGCCCGCCATTCTCTCTGAAATTTTTGCAGCAAAAGTGTCAATAGTCTCTGTAATTCAGGAAGAACCTCATTTGGAAACAGCTTTTGGATATCATCTTTGCTGATATTCTCATAGACACATCTACGGATCAACATGCGAAGACAAACAAGAAGCTGCAGTAACCAATTAATCTTATTAGTTATTACTAAGTTGGATTTACTAATAACAGTTAGGTAAGCTGCAAAAATCAATGCTCTTTGAACACATAACAGATAAATACCCACTTCAAAACAAAATTATAGAAATGTTATTCTCAGTATCAGGTCAGCAACTGAAATTTTGAACTTCGAGGCACATGAGCATATGAAACCAATATGGGAATTAATCCATGTTTATCACTTTTAAGACAAAAGTCAGACTCAAGAGCATATTAAATTAGATAATATGGAAATCCTTGATTGCAGAGAAATATCTGCAGGAAGCAATAACTTGTTTAATATGCCAAAATCTAGGAAAGAAAAATCCAGGAAGCACCCTGAGATAGTTATTTCCACGATGTAAAGTCCAGAAGATAACAACCATAACTAAATGCAAAATCATGATGCCGTCTTCTAGATATATTTGAGTACAAGGAAACTGATAGTCTTTACTCTTTAAAAAATTTCAGACTCGAATTCTTCTTTTTTTTAGAGAACTTTCTTCATACTTGTTCGCTTTCTCCTTTTAACTAAACATAGTTCGTTTTATATATACTATACACTAATAGTCGAGCATTGATAAAAAACTAGCACCTTGCAGTGATAACTATG
>AWWV01009776.1:0-16573 GCA_001974805.1 Corchorus capsularis | reverse complement strand
AGAGAGAGAGAGAGTAAGAGTGAGTTGGGTTAATTACGGGGTCGAGGTCGGAGTCATTTTGGAGCTGGAGCATTTCGCAGATGAGGCGGCGGTCATCGGCGTCGAGACCAGTCTTGCGAGTTCTCCAGAGGGATTGAAGAATATATTCCACCGATTCTTTGGAGTTTGCTCTTACTAACAGCGGTAGATTTCCCCACAGCGAATGCTCCATTTATTTTCTTCTCTCTAACTTCAAAATTTGATGCTTAACAGCTCAATCTCTTTAAGGAAATGTAAACTAAATAATAAAAAAAACCCGTTCCCGTGAACCAAAAAATTCCGAGAAAAGTTCGGAATTGGAATTTTCTCACCCTAACGACACAAAGCTGCAACTCAAGTGCTCGATGAAAGTTCACTGGTAACGGCGAGAGTAGAGACTGTAGATTCAAAAACTAAAGCCGCCAGAAACCCAACTTCTGCTGGGGTTTTGTTTTTCTTATAACAGGGCCCTTGGGGCCCAAATACTGAGGAGCCCAACTCATTGTTGAAAAATAGTATAGCCTTGCAATAATTTTACTGAGGCGTTTAGTTCGTAGCAAAATATCTGTGCTTAGTTCTGATGGTTATGGAGAGATAATTGATTTGAGCCCTCCATGTTTGCCTGTTTATCCTTCATCAGATTACAGCATGAGAAAATGAAATGAAGAATGGCTCAGAATTTTGAACTAAAAGAAGATTGCATAATTTCTTGCACAAAAAGAATTGATTTTCTATTAGAACTTGAAAATTTTAACTACAACATGTAGAGTTACATTTATTTTAAAAAAAGAGGAAAAAATGGTGACAGAGATATTAAGACTAAGCAACAAAGTTCTTAATACCTTAAAGTTGATTTTAGGCATTAAGCAACATCACCAATAATCACCACAAGAACAGCTCCCATCTTTGAAGTAGTGGAATCTACTAGCATCCCTCACAACAATTTCCCGTCGAGTAACCAAAGCTATCAACTTAATAGCATTATGGCAGTTATTACAAATTCGATGGTTCTGCATGATCTGCAAAGGTGATCCATTCATAGTATTTAACAGTCCGAAAGCTATTGCTAATTTCTCACTGTGGTATAATAATACATGCTGCTCCTGTTCATCCACATCAGGGAGAAAAGTTTTCTCCTTAGGAACATAACCGTGCTTTGAAATTTCGAGTATCAAACTATCAACTTTCTGGTAAATCTCATTTGTCTGGATGCGGCGTTTGTCTACAGTGTAGAAAACATGTGTTTTTTTATTAACTTCAATCCAACTGCAAACTGGAAGCATTATCAGCCCTTTCCTTTCCATAGTCTGTAAAAGAGTGGCTGCTTCCTTTAACTTGCCAGATCGTTTGTAGATATTCAAAAGCACAGCATAATTACAAAGCTTTTTATGTTCCTTCATCCCATACAATTTCTCAGCTGCAAATTTCCCAAGCTCCAAATTCTCATTGACACGACTAGCTGTTAACAAAGCAGCCCACATGTTTACTGTAGGCTTGAAGGGAGCACCTCTAATCAATGCCAAGGCTTCATCAAGAAGGCCCTCCTGACCTAATAATTCAATCATACAAGTGTAATGCATTGAACGGGGCTTGATCTTGTGATCTCTACTCATGGACTGAAAAATTTCCCAACCACATTCAAATAGCCTTGAATAGCTACAAGCAGATAACACAGCAAGAAAGGTAACATGGTCTGGTCTCATTCTTTCTTTCAGCATTTGCTCAAACAAATCCACAGCCTCAGCTCCTCGACCATGATTACCATATCCAGCAATCAAAGCATTCCAAGATATGGTATTTTTGCAGGGCATCCTGTCAAAAACCCGTTGAGCATCTTCTATTCTCCCCCATTTGCTGTAGAAGTCTACAAGGGCTGTGTTAGCCACTATATCAAGCCCAAAACCAGAACGAACTAGACCTGCATGAGCTTGCTTAGCATGTTCAATTGAAGCTAACCTCGAACAAATACTAAAAATCATTGAAAACGTGAAATGATCCATTTTAACACCAGAATCACGCATCTCATAAAACATACTCAGTGCTTCCTCACTGTAACCATGAAGAGCATAACCCGCTATAATGCAATTCCATCCTACAGTAGTCTTCTGTGGCATGTCATCAAAAACCCATCGAGCATCCTCAATGCTGCCACACTTACCATACATGTTGATTAGTGCACAAGTCACAAAGACATCGTCATTTACACCCATCTTCACTGCACAAGAATGTAGCTGCCTACCTACAGAAATGAGTTCCAATCCCGCAGATGCCGTAATCATTAATGCAAATGTCCGAATTCCACAACCAGAGAACTCCTCCCACATAATCATAAACAACCTAAACGCCTCCAAGTAATCCCCAATATGCACCAGCCCAGCGATTATGGTATTCCATGAAACAAAATTCCTCTCCGGCATTTCATCAAATAACTTACGTGCGTCAATCATCATCCCGCATTTCACATGCATAAGCAGCACCCTGTTACTCATATACTGATCTGGCTCAAACCCATTATTTATCATGTGACCACACACCATCTTGACAGCTCGAACAGATCCCAATCTAATACAGGCACTCACTAGTGCGTCATATGTGCTTAAACCCACATCAAAACCACCTTCAATTTCCAAGATCTCAAACAATTCAAGCGCTTCTCTATACCTATTACACAAAACCAACTTCTCTATCTGACTGCAAATCCCGACACTAGGTTTCTTAACCCGAGTTTCCTCAGTTCCTTTCAATTCAGGATCACTAGTCCTAGAAGGTTTCGGCTTGGGCCGCCGTGGCTGCAGCCCTTGCTCTGGTGAAACGCACTTGATTTTATCAAATGGGTTGTTTAATTTCCTCCCACCGAATCGAAAACAATAACCGGAAAAGAAAGGCTTTGTTCTTAAAACCTTATGGTTTGATGAAGGAAAACTAGAACTAGTGTGTATTTGATCCAATGAAATGCATTGGTAACGAGCGAGTGGGAGTTCCATGATTGAAAATTAAAGATAAAGCGGCTATTAATAAGAGAGAAGAAATTGTACCTTTGAGGTGGTCGGGAGCTTAGAGTTAAAAGAGAAACTTTCAGTCTTTCACGTTGGAGTTGGAATTCTTTTGAGTTCATTTCTTATGTTCTTAATAAGAATGGAAACCATTGATGGTTCTGAGAGACTTTGAGCATCGAGATATCCGCCATGAACACTGTTTTAATAGAGCAGTTAGGCTGGCATTCCAACTACCTTCACCAGATATCTAGGGAGAAACCGAGAAAAAGAAATAAAAAATAGAATCCTCAAAACGACACTGCTTTACTCTTTGCATTTTAGAAGTTTGATTAAGCGATACGCCGTCGTTTTCAATTGAACCGCCTTATCGACCCTATAATTTTTAAACCGTTTGAAATAGGAGAACTGGAGTCTCGAAAAGAGTGACCACTTCGACGGAGGGTTTAGCCGTTAAGTTTAAGTGAAAACTGAGAAGGTGCGACGGAGAGTAATGGCGCCGCACGATCTTCGCCGTCCGTTTAAGCGAGCAGCGATATCCGATCAGCAGAAGCGCAGGGAACTCTCGTTGCTCCGTCAAGCACAGAATCGTCGTGACGCTCAACAACAAGCTCGCTGCTTAGCCTCCTCTATTCTGTCCCTCCAGTCTCCAGTCCCTGAATCCGAACCCGAACCCGAACAACCCGACATCGAGTTAGAAACCGCAACTGAAGCCGAGCAAGAGTCTGGAGCTTCGTCAAAGGACCTCGATGTCCGTCGAGCTTCGAAGCTCCGAAGACCCCAAGTTCGAAAATGGTTCGCCAGACAGCTTATGCTTCCTGAGTGGATGATCGACGTCCCTGATCGATTGAGCCAAGACTGGTAATTATTCTCCACCACTCTCTCCTTCCAACTGTTTTTGCGATTTTGTTAATTAGGTGTTTCGGAACGTTTTATTTTGCTTATGAAGTAAGCTTTTGAAAAAACAAAAACTTGTTTCTGTTTTATTAATAGGTATGTATTAGCAAGGCCATCTGGAAAACGATGCTTCGTCGTATCATCAAATGGAACGACAGTGAGCAGGCAACGAAACGGTTCAATTTTGCACCATTTCCCGTCCGCTTTACCAGCCGGAGCCAAGACCAGAGACGGCTCGGGCTCAGCTCAGTCGTATTGTATCCTGGACTGCATTTTCCACGAGGTACCAAAAAACTGAAAAAAATAATTATGAATAAGATAATATCATATTAGTGCTGTTAATTGGTGTTTGTGGTCTTGACTTGGTTTTTGTTGGGTTCTTATTGCAGTTGGATCAGACTTACTATGTCATTGATGTGGTTTGTTGGAATGGGTATTCTCTCTATGATTGCACTGCTGAGTTTAGGTTCTATTGGTTGAACTCGAAGCTTGAAGAGAGTGGTGCTTGCAGTCCTCCTTCCTACTATCACAAATATAGATTCAGTGCTGTTCCTGTGTATAATTGTGATCAGGACGGCTTATATACTGCGTATACTGGTGCCGTGCCTTATGTCAAAGATGGGCTTCTATTCTATAACAAGTGAGTCTGTCCTCAAAAATTTGTGCTGAGTTTTCCATTCCAATTTTCCTTTTTGCTGGTGCCTTTAGCTGAATAGGATTTATTCCATTATAGGTGTCATGCCTTTGGATTTTTCTCAATGCTATTGTAAATTACTATGGACTTGCTATTCCTGTGATAGAGACCCAAAGAACTTCATTTTTACATTGCGGCTTGAAATCTAGATGGACTCCTTTATATGATGTGCTTGATTTGTGCCCAATTTACTTATCAGCACCTATGAAAAGTAAGAACCTTAATGAGTCCACTTAAAGCAGGCTAGAAGCCTGTTGTAAGGGCAGTATATGCCGCCCACAAGTTTATAGGTCCACACAACACTTATGAGGAAAACACTGTTATGTAGTTTGCAAAATTTTGGTTGATTTAATTTATTGTATTAATATCTTTACTATTATCTAGGTAAAAACCAGAAGTTATGTTTAATTTAGCTCTTAGCCGTATTTTGACCAGTGTGCCTTTCCTTGCTTGTTCAATCCCCAAGAGATGGGGCATAATGTTTTTGGCATGTCTTTCATTTTAATTTTCTCTTATGTTCTAAGGAATAGGTATATTTTTGTAGGTATACGTAGTTCTATCATAAGGTTCAGAGCTAGGCTTCATTGGCAACTGAAAGCTGGTTTGCCTAGCATTTATGTTGCAGTGGTAAAATAATGAGATAGACTGATGGCTTTGCCCATCGTAGTTTATTTTTCCAAAAGAGTGTTGTAAAATTGGACTTTCTTCCTTTGCAGGAAGGATTCTGCTTATAATTTAGCATGTAAGATTTTCTGTATTACCAAATTTTGTATTGCCCTAAGCATATATATCCCCTGTGGAAGAGCCACTGCATTGTTGTTCTTAAATTTTGTGTTATCACCACAATCTCTCAATCTCTCTTGACAGCATAGTTAGTCTCTTTCCTGTTTGTGTCTTTTCACTGTTGATCTTTGTTTTATCTCCTTGACAGGCATGCACACTATCAAACTGGCAATACGCCTCTGGTATTAGTCTGGAAAGATGAGAACTGTAGTCAATATGTTATTGACACAGATAGTAAAGGAGAGATTCCAAGCCAACAACAGGTATTTTGATGTTATATTTATTACTCAGCTATGGTTCTTATGCCCTTGTCTCTTCTTTCTACCCCCTAAAATGATTTAATTAGATCATGTGTCTTTCGCATTGAATTTTGCTGAAGAATAATTATTAATGTAATTAATTTGGCACAAGTTGAATTCTTTAAGTAGCAATGATAATCAATTGGTGCATGCTGTATAATGGAGAAAATGCGTGTGCTGTCTGATAATTTGGCGCATACAGTTTTTCTTTCAGATTTTGTGGATTAACTTTTAGCTATGAAATTTTAAAGCAAAGCTTTGTAGAGTTACAAAATAATATTAGCATTGCTCTTTTGGATTAAACTAGAGAAGAGAAGATACTATAAAAGGAAAAAAAAAGTAGTTCTGGCGTTAAAAGACAGAATCAAATACCTAATTATCCAAAAGCTAGTATCTCATTTTCTAATATTCTACACATCTGGAGAAAAGTGATAAAAGTGTTAATTATTTTGTTATTAGGTAGTTTTGGAGCTACAAGACAACAGACAATTGGTTACATCAGATGACCCCCCGGTCGTTTTTGGTTGCTTAGATGCAGATATGATCCAACAGGTATGGTGGTAGATATCCATATGAGCCAGATTCATGATGCATTAATGGTTGCTAATTGTTGCTTTCCACTAATTGCAATGATTTCTTCATTTAGGATTTAACATTGATATATGATTTGATTATTCAAAGTTTATGATGTATCAATATTAGTGATCTGTTATTCTCAATTTTGTTGTGTGCCTATTGGTCTTTTGGGATACTTTAAGGAAGTAGCCTCCCATCCTGTAAATCCTAGTTCACTTTCCCAACATTTGAATCTATGACTTCTGAGTTCAAAGCCCCTAGTTCTAATAGTTGGGTTAACCTCTTGGGAATAGTGATGGGTATAGATGTCTATGATTTTGAAGCATAATGGAAGCAAGAACCAAAATATGACCTTGTCGACTCCGTATTATGCTATTACACAGGCATATTTCCTACAAAAATTAAGAGTGTCTGCTGATTGACCCAGAAGGCAGCCCCATATCCAGGTTGCTTAGACTATGACTAGAAAGGAAAGTAATAAGGCCTCCTCCCTTCACTTCCCTCCATCCAACCTTGCTTTTAACATAATAGTTTGCAAATCTTTGAGCTTTCTCTTTTCCTTAATTTGATCTCCTCATTTTTCCAAATCCAGTCAGGGCTAGATTCGGGGAACCTTCTACGATTTGCTTTTAGTGATGGAGGATTGAGTTTTTCAGATGGGAAGCTTGAGAAGGCTGATTTGAATTATCTTGGCAAGTCAAATCGAGCTCGAGCTTTTGCGGATAGTTATTCAAAGGTTGGTAGAAAAGCATGTGGGAATCACTTCATAGTTGATATTTGAATTTCACTTTTAGTGATCTTAAATAACCTTCATCCAAGCAAATTTTTGCATGTAATAATCTTCTGATGCTTCTTAATTAGAAATATAAGTTTTTTTTGGAATTTCTGCAGGTTTTGTTCCAGTATACAGTTCGGCATTCTCCTTTGAAGATAGATGATCTACTAGCATCTATTAACTCGCCAGATGACCAAGAAAACAAATCTTGTGACATAGAGATGGCTGGTTGACTAGGTAAAACTGTAGAGGGTACCAGAAAAAATGAATTTTTGGGGAATCTCTTACCAAACTATACCATTCTATTTTAATTTAACGCCTTTTCTTATTATAAGAACAATATATAGTATATATGTTACTGCTTTTTAAACATAAAAACTACTTGCCAAAATGTTCAAATTGTACGAGACTGTATGTTTACAAAATTATAAGTGCCTTTCATTTGTGATGAATCTAAATGTATATTAGGCTATAATAGCTTCATTTTGTAACTTTGCAAGTTCAATAGTAGCCAGCAGCTTAATTAATAATTTATTCCATTAATTTTTTTTTAAATTTTTTCATTCTAGTACATTTTATTCCATACAAGTGCATCAAACAAAACAAATTATTGATATAATGCACTTTCATAGATATCCTCTAGACAAGATTTACTTGAGACATAGTTCAAGTTGCCAATGTGGTTGGCTCACAGCCATCATGAACACAAGCCAAGACATCTTTGTAGTCTCTTGAAATAGTGAAGGAGTCGTAAACTTGTCCGTCGCGGCTCTTCTTATATTCAAATAGCAGGGATGACTGGTTAAATGCTGTGAGCTTGACGAATCCCCAGTCATAATCTCTGTAGAGACTCCAAAATGGGGTGAGTGAACTGAAATCTGAAAGATGGCTCCCTCCACCACCAACAATGACATGGATCGTTCCATTGACAACACCCGAGTAATGGTTTATACCCTTCTTCACACATTGATTCTGCATTAAAGCATAAAACCAGAAGAATAAAATCAGGATATCTTTTGCAGATTTAATTAGGAGATTATATATGGATTTGACAATGTTTCAGAATTCACAACAGATATATATATACCTGGTAGATTGGGCATGTTCGTTCGTAGTTATGGACATGGCCGAAGAAGGCGATGTCAACTTTGTACTTCTGCCAAAGCCTCTGCAGATCGTCCCTTCCCTCAGGCTCTTCAAATGATCCCTCCTGGCCATACCAGTAATTAGAGGAATAGCCAAGGACGCGATGAGCTGCGAAAATCAGCCAAGGCTGCTTGTGTCTATCTGCTGATGCAAGGCATTTCTCAATAAACTGGTATTGTTCTGATCCTTTTCTCCAGTCATGTTCACTGTCAGCTATGCAGAATTTGAATAGCCCATAGTCTGCTGAATACCTGAATTTTCAGAATATATTATATAATTATTATTCAAACAAGTTACAAAACCAGTAATCAAAAAGTTGAAAAATATATATAGCCCTAAAAGATTCATCAGAAACTTTACCAGAACTTTGCTGTGTTCTCAGCAGGATAATAGAACATGGTTTCTGCTGGCACTCCACATTCACCACCTGAATCATCAGTGTCAAAGAATGATCCTGAGTTATACCAGTCACGTTCATGATTACCACTGCAGCAAAAATGAGAGAAAAAATCAAATTAATTCAAAAAATTAGTTTTATAAAGTAAATTTATAAAATGATCAACAAGCAAGAACACACACCTTGCAATCATGTATGGAACAGCTGATGCTATGGGCTCAACCTGAGCTGTGAATTGATCCCACTGGGAAACGTATCCGTTTGCATACGGTAAGTCTCCTATGTGGAAAACTATGTCAAAGTTTTCCAAGTCATTGATGAGTTGGTCAGTTGTATTGAGCGAACCAGGCTGATAATTGGCATACTCATTTGAACCATCACGTTCCGCCTGAGAGACATCATGTCAGAAAATGAGGAAATCTAACCCTAGCTTCAATTGTAAGTAAACATACAAAAAAAGGATCTTCTTAATCACCTTGCCCATGTCGCCAAATACTATGACCCTTTGTAAGGAGGTTTGGCCAGGATATGGGGCTGCTTTAAATGAATATGTTTTGCTCCAAACAACTGTCCCATTAGTTAAGAGATGACCCATTCTGTATGTGTATCTGAAATATATATACCATAATTTTCATAATCCTTGTTAGTATGATCATCATTTTTGAACACTTTCAAGTTTCAAATCATATAATTTCAGATGCTCACTGGAAGTTTGGCCACAAGTTTTTCAGAAAACTTGTATGAATGAAACCTGGATCACGCCACCCAACTGTTCTTGCAGGTGCACCTACAGATCATCGATTTTGTTCGCTGATCAACTGAAATAACTCAAAATCGACAAATTACTAAACGTAAGTACTGCATTTATAATAAATAATTCTTACCACACATGCTGTTCTGTTTAAACGTCAAAGTTCCTGCTGGAGATCGGACCGGCAAATCTCCCTTTTTAGCCCATTCAACAAATGGCACAGCTTCGTCAATGTCATACCCACTTGTCCAGGTCACAGTCATCTGATGAGCAACATTCATGATATATGTATATGTTATATTTATTAAAGCAGATATGAAATCATTTAGGAATTAACGTTGGAAATATTTGATTACAAGTTAGAAGAAAAGTACTTACTTCGTCCCATGACTTGCCAAGAGCAAGGCGTGGATATAAGGGTGCTTTAGGGTTTGCAAACGTTATGAAATTTGATACAGCCACCAGTTTTGGCTGTAATATCAATCAAGTGTTAAATCAGTCAACCTAATACTATAGAATTTTTCTTTAGAAAATTAACTAAAAAAGACGATGAAGAAGTACAGAAGAAGCAATAATTAAGTACTTACTTCAAATAGTCCGCCTGAAAATAAAGCAAAGGAGAAATCTGCTCGTTGATTGATAAGCCGGAACCTCAGAGATCCTTTGCCTGTCTTTAAATAATCTGAGTCGGACTCATTTGCGTACTTGTACTGCAAGAAAACACATATTAAAATGAAAAAAATTGTTTGCAGATTTTATGAGATTTCAATTCACCCCATATTTAGAAATTTGATTTGTAAAAAACTTGCAACAAATTATCATTAATAACACAAGTTAACCTTTATAGGAGCTGAACAGATATATGGCTCCTCTATATCGTCAGCAGGACAGGTTGATGGGCTGCCATAACATCATAAATATTAAGCATCTGTAAGTTCTCAAACTTAATATATTAAATTTCATAGCTTAAGTTAATATGAAATTATTAATGATGGGATCTATAATCAAGAAATTAATAAATTTAAGTGTGTTAAATTAAACGAGTTTTCACTGATAATAAAGCATATATAGTTTTAATAACGATATTCGAGTTGAAGTTAATATGGTGATTACTCGAATTTTGCCGGAGAAAAGACTCCGACCCAATCATCCACAGTTGGGTGATGGTTGACGATATCCACGGTTACCCATTGAGTATCCTCGCCCTGTAGTCATTCACGTACATTATTAAACCAAATTAAACAAAATATTCATAACCCTAACTCATAATTCAAACTTGAAAGCTTCTAGTATAACTTGAAAATCCAGTTTAAACGACTTTTAAGTGACGATTTTGGCCCTAAATTTGTTCGAAAATTCAATTGATCACTCCAGTAAAATATATAAAGTCACTTATGTGACATCTTAAAATCTAAATTTGTTATGACTTATAAGGAGTAAGGTCTCGGATTCAAGTCTTCTTAACAAAGGAAAAAAAAGTGTTATGAGAGTTTTCTTCCAATTTATGCCAACATGACTGAATTTTGAATTAATCAGGCCCAAAGTTTCTACGACCGACAGAACATGGAGAAAATCATTAATCGTTGGGAACTTTACCCTAACTCATAATGAACCTACCAAACTCAACAATATTATTAGTTTTGGATACATGTGGTTTATACCCAAAAAAGAAAAATTGAAAGTAGAAGGGCTGAATTAACTCAAATTTTGGGGATAGTTGGAGGGTATAAAAGTACTGGACATCAATCCATAAATAAAATTATTAATAACGAAAGGAAAGAAAAATTCTATATATGTAGTGAACTTATTGCAACAAAAGAAAGAAAAAAAAGAGAAGAGTAAGAAGAAGAAAGAGATGAGAGCATGGAATACCTTTGAACCAAGAAGAGAAGGTTGAGCTGTAAGCTGGGCTGAGGAATAATGGAAAGCAAGAGTAGTTTTGAGGATATTGATTTTAGCCAGCGGCTGTTCTCCTCCATGGATGTCAGCACGACCAAAGTTTAACAGATTCGTACCCAACAATACAAACACCCAAAACACTACTCTCATTTTTTTTCTTATTAATTCAACTGCATGCACTTCGAAACAAAGACACAAGATAATTATATATAATTAGCAACTACCAGAAGCGCGCTTAATTTTATTAATTATACAATGCAAGTAATATTATTAAATAATTTCTCGAGTGGAGTGGATGTTTGCAATTATTTTCTTCATATGTCTTACTATTTATAGTATTATTTTTTGGTCGACATCTCTTGCTTGATATCATATAGGGATTGGGGAGTTTTTCCATGTTGAAAAACACGTGGGTTTATTGTTGGTCTTGCTTTATATTAGCAATTTTGTCTTGTTAGATGATATGTCTCGTTACGTTATTTATTGTCCCTATCGATAAAATTATGACAACTCAAAATGATTTCAAAAATTTAATTAGACACAAATTTAACCTCAAGTTTAGTTCCAAATTTCACAAAGATCCAAACTTGAGACATTGATTTCATACGTCTTAATAATTTTAGGAAAAATCCAAATTATCACAATTTTTTTTGTTAGAACAGTGAATGACGTAGTTGAAATGTTTTATGGAATAATTCCTCTTCAATTCCTTTATTAAATTCTTAATAAAGTTAAGTAAAAAACTTAATATGCTAACCAAAAACAAGGCTGAAAAAGGAAAAAAGGCTTGATAAGTTCTAAAATAAGCTCAACTAATAAGGTTACTATTAAAGTTACTATTGATACGATCGCCACCGAAAATGTTTTGAAGGTTATTAAAAAAATTACAAGGCTACTAATAAATTTATAAATTTAATTTTTTTGGATAACTAAATTTATTAAGTTATTGAAAAACTTAACATTGAAGAAACTTAATTGAGTAAGTAAAAAGGCATAAAATTAATGTTACTTAAAATTTAAAAGTGTTTATGGTTATTAAGAAGGAACATCCACTGCTAGTGTTGTTTAATAAGATTGTAAAAAAAAGAGTTAAAGGGTTGACATGTATCTTTTTAGTGTATATTTTTAATATTAAGTAATAATTACTTAAGAAATAATGATGTATGTGTTAGTTTTTTGATCCTGCATATACTAGTATAAAACTTTCACTGACAGTGTATTAAATAGTTGTTCACTAAAAACATATAATGATGTTTCTTTTTACAAATTATAAAGATTTAGTAATATTTTTCTACAAATTATAAAGGTTTTACATAATATGAGTAAAATAAAGATTTAGTTTTACTTCTCTACAAATTAGTATATTGCAACTAAACTTTCTTTTTTTTTAACAATAAAAAAATGGTCTCTTGCAAGGCATCATTGATTCTAGGGGCTCTCAATCTCCCATTTTCTCTCAAACTTCAGGGACTCTATGGCAAGGGTATATCTGCAGGCAATAGTTGGGCTTGTCAAGAGTATATTGCAACTAAACTTTTATTACAAGATAATTTTCATTTCTTATCATGTTTGTTATTAATTAAAATTCATTTATTATGTTACTAATTTTTATACATAGATTATAATTTTCAATAATAATTTTAAAATTTGAATCAATTCCATGTACACACGAATTCTAATCTAGATACATATAATTAGCAACTACCACAAGCTTAATTATTATACAATAAAAGAAATATCACTCCCTCTGTCACTTTTTATCTGTCGGTTTTGCTCATCACTTTTTATCTGTCGTTTTTGGACATAAAATATCTTGTTTCCAAAATTACCCTTATTTAAAGTGTATGGAAAATTAGAGTGTAGTTGTATACAAAATAAATGAAGAGAGATGTAATTTTAATTGAAGGGGTAATCTTGGAAAGTAATTAAAAAATCTTATCAAATTTATCAATTTAACTACTTTAACTAATTTTCTTGATATGTATAGTTCGATTATTGATGACAGATTAAAAAAGATGGGAGGGAGTATATTAAATATAATTTCTCGAGGGGAGTGAATGTTTGCAATTATTTCCATTCCTATGTCTTCCTATTTATAGTATTATTTTTTTGGTCGATAGCTCTTGTTTGATATTGGGGGGTCCTTTTCATGTTGTAAAACACGTGGGTTTATTGTTGGATTTGCTTTATATTAGCACTTTTGTCTTGTTCCTTTTCATCATGTTATTTATGATCCCATCAATAAAATTATGAAAATTCAAAATAATCTAAAAAATTTGATTAAACACAAATTTAATATCAAGTTTAGTCCCAAATTTCACAAGAGGTCCAAATTCAAGACTATGATTTGATAGAATCATTTTAGGAAAAATCCATATTGTCACAGTTCTTTTAATTACTCCCCCATTCTAATTTATCAGTCACTATAGAGTAAAAATTTTATTTCAAAATATTTGTCATTTTAGAATTTTAATGGAGTATTAATTGTACTCTATTAGCTTTTACTACTCCCCCATTCCAATTTATTTGTCACTATAGAATAAAATTTGTATTCCAAAATATTTGTCACTTTAAAATTTCAATGAAGAGTTAATTGTATTTTTATCGATCATTATTACCCCTCTTTAAAGATGGAAAAAGAAAGTCATTGAAAAGATGCCGAGTATTAATTGAAGGACAATATAGTCCTTTAAAAGATTTTTTTCTTTGAAATTTATCAACTTTTGATGTTATCTTAGTGTGTTCATTGGGTTAGAGGGGCATATAAATTAGAATAGAGGGCTTACTTTTTAGGAAAGACATACTATATACATCCAGAGAAAGGAAATCCAATCATAATTTTGAAATAAATGATCGTGCATATATATATATATATATATATATACACACATCATTATTGCATAAAACAAATTAAAGATTATGGATGGAGAAAGGAAGAAGGCAAATAATTATAATGAAAATATTATATTAATCGAAAGGAGAGAATATTTCATTTTGATACTGATTAGATGCTACTATTATATCATCATCATTTGAGTTGATAACCGTATCCAAATCCTTAGTTGATGGATAACATACTATTATTAATTTCTAAAACATATATATAGCTTAAAAACTAAAGTTAGATTTGCGGATCTCTCTTTGATGGATGTCGTGGGGTTGGCTTTTTTTTTTTTTGGAGGGAGGGGTGTAACTGTAACTTAAAATTACCTTAAAGATGTAATTGCATAATATATTAATATATTAATGAGTAACTAGAACTTTCCGGCCGTATTTCGCGTGCGGTTGTTTTATTTTATAAATTCTTTTAAGAAAATTCAGTTAAGAAATGAAATTTTGTTGTGAAATTATAACAAAACAAAGCAAGAGAGTAGAATTGAAGTATGAAAAAGACAAGAGAATAAAGTGACAATAGAATATGGAGAAGAAGATAATATGAGTAATGGGAGAAATTGTTCTCATTCATCTTAGTTATTCCATAACAAAGTAAGTGGTCTATTTATAGACACATAGATACATCACCATAAATATAAGGGGATGAACTTAGTACATAGGTATATGTGTATGAATGAACCAAGTCATCAATCTTATCCATGTTTTAATTAGATTCATGGACATCCACAACATACATGTATATTCATAACAAATTTATAATTATTTGACACTTTATTTTATATAGGAAAGGGGATGAATGTATTTTAATTTTTCCAAACTAAATTAATACAAATATAATAAACAAAACATTAGAAAATTAACTATTGACACATGTCAAAATAACCAAATGACAAGTGGCGCTCAATGAGAGACTTGTACATAAAATTAATAGTAGGTTTAATTTAATTATTTGATGCACCGGTGGTGTAAAATTTGGACTCCACAAGCGGATTGTGAAGTTAATACATGTCCAATTTTTTAATTAATTAAATTTTAAATTATTCAATCTAGTCCCTAAATGACACATGTCATCCTTCAGGACCCGCTTGCGTAGTCTACTAAACTCCACCGACGGTGTATTGTATAATTTGCCTATATTAATATACCGAAACACGATATAAACAATACAAAGACTCAATCTTTCCATAATCTTCTCAACCCGTCATGAACCGCTGGTAATAATAATAATAATAATAATAATAATAATAATAATATACATATACATATACATATTTTTTTACCTTACATCAATATATATATATGATGGAAAGAAAACACGCTAAAACAGTTTAAACGACTCTAGGCCAGACTAGGTTTATAGCATCGGCTATGAGAAGCGATGAAATTTCCTGTGGTGGAATATCAAATATGTGTAAACCCAACTCAATGTGATCAAAATGAGTGGCCATCCAATCTACACAGACATTAGCTTTTCAATAGATATGCTTGATCGAACACCACCATAGTCTTGCAACCAAAAGGGATTCCGATTGATCGAATCAACCAAAGCAATTTGACTAAAGTATGCACTTTTCTACTAATTAAAATTACAACATTTGTTTAGTGTAATTTTAAAGCGTCGATGTTTTACAACATTTTTGGTGTTTAGAATTATATATAAGTGCATTTTATTATTATTATTATTATTATTATTATTATTAAAAGGAAGAAAAACGACAAGTGTGGAGGGGACCAATAATCCTTATAGATCCTTATCTTTAAGATGTTACACATATGGCCTGTGGCCAAAATGTAGAGAAGAAAAAGATTTTATTTGGGAATGGTTTCTTTATAAAAGGACTGGCATGTGGAAAATTATATCACCCAAAACGTATTGTTGCCTGTTGGTGAAAAGTTTAGAAGACTGCACAAATGTGGTTGATATGTGTTTCTTTAAAATATATTTTTTTAAGAAAAATTACATTGTTAAAGGTTTAACAGAATTACACATAAGGGGTTAAAAGAATTTTAATATTAAAAACAAAAGTAATTATGTATCAACTCTAATTTTTAACCTATTTGTATAGTTTAAATTTACATTGACAATATCAAATAATTATCTATTTTTAATATTAAATATATACATAATTAATTATAAAATGAGATATATACTGATGTATACTATATCTATACTATATATAAAAGTACGAGTTTTGAGAAACTTTTGAATTGCCTATTGTACCCTTATTTTTCAAATATATTGTCTTAAATGTCCTTACTTAACTATTATAGTTTTATTCTACTAGAAACTCTATTTTTATTCAATTAAATTAAATCTAATATCTTTATAATTACTTTATTTTTACCAAAAAATTTGGATATACTAAAATTTTTTCTAATATACAATTTTATTCTACTAAAAAACTCTATTTTCATTTAATTAAATCTAATATCTTTATAATTACTTTATT
>AWWV01009775.1:0-32218 GCA_001974805.1 Corchorus capsularis | reverse complement strand
TTTATTTGTATGGAATAATTTCTTTTGTTACTTTGATGGTAAAACCCAATGTATATATAAATGGGCTGGTCGGGTTGGATTTGGGTTCAGTTTCGAGTTAAGGAAATTTTGGGTTATACGGGTTCGGTTAATTTTTGGTTTTAGATTGGGTTGAGTTTGGATCGCTCAGATGTTGGGTCATTTGGATTTAGGTCATTTTTGGTTTGGGTGTTTTTCGGTTTTGGGTCATATGGTTCCAATAATTTTGGGTTTGAGCCTCTGGTTTAGCCTCTAATTTTCAGGTTTAGGTCTTTTCGGATTCTGTTCATTTAAATACAATTAATCTCGATTTAGGTAATTTTGGGTTGATCGAGTTCGGGTCATTAATGATTTGGGTCAAATAATTTCGGTTTCGAATTGAGCGGATTTTTTGGTCGAATCGAGTTGGATCTGGTTCGATTTCAGGCAGTCGAGTCGAATACCCACACTCGGATGAAATTTTGTCATCTCTAATAATATAATTTTTTAGGACAAAATTAGTAGTATGCTTAAGATTTTAATCTTCATATAATTTAAAGTATCACGTGCAACGCACGTGGAAGCGAAAACTAGTATATATAATACATAATTAATTATAAAATGAGATATATACTGATGTATACTATATATATAATAGTACGTGTTTTGTAAAACTTTTGAATTGATCATTATATCCTTATTTTTTTTAATAGATTTCTTAAATGCCCTTCCTTAAACTATTGTAGTTTTATTCTACTAAAAACTCTATTTTTATTCAATTAAATCTAATATCTTTATAATTTCTTTATTTTTACCATTTTAGTATTTTTCAATAAAAATTGGATATAATAAAATTTTTAATATACTGTTTTATTCTACTAAAAACTCTATTTTCATTTAATTAAATTCAATATTTTATAATTATTTTATTTTTACCATTTTAATTTAAAAGGTTATTGTGATTGACCTATTTCTATTTGATAGTTTAATATGTACTACTAAAAACTCTATTTTTATTCAATTAAATCTAATATCTTTATAATTTCTTTTTTTTTACCATTTTACTAATTTTCAATAATAATTGGATATATTAAAATTTGTAATATACAGTTTTATTCTAATAAAAACTCTATTTTCATTTAATTAAATTCAATATTTTATAATTATTTTTTTATCATTTTAATTTAAAAGGTTATTGTGATTGACATGTTTCTATTTGATAATTTAATGTATTATGATTAAAATTTATTATTTCCCTAACGTTCAATTATTTTTATTTGATTTATAATTAACTTTTTTGCTAGATAAAATGTAATTTAAATTTGCTATTTTACTTTGTTAATATTTTTATTTGTGTGGGATAATTTCTTTTGTTACTTTGATGGTAAAACCCAATGTATATGCAAATGGGCTGGTTGGGTTGGATTTGGGTTAGTTTCGGGTTGAGGAAATTTTAGGTTATAAGGGTTCGGTTAATTTTCGGTTTTAGGTCGGGTTGGATTCAGATCGCTCAAATGTCGGGTCATTTGGGTTTGGATCAATGTTAGTTTGAGCCTTTTTCGGTTTCGGGTCATATGGTTCAGATAATTACGGGTTTGAGTCTCTGATTTTCAGGTTCAATTCTTTTCAGATTCGAGTTATTTAAATATAATTAATCCCGATTCAGGTAATTTCGGATTAATCTCTCGGGTTGATCGGATTCGGGTCGATTTAGGTTCGAGTCATTAAGGATTTGAAGTCGGGGTCATTTCAGTTTCGGATTGAACGAATTTTTTGGTCGAATCGGGTAGGATAAGGTTTGGTTTCAGGCGGTCGTGTCGGATACCTGTACTCAAGTGAAATTTTGCCAGCTATAATAATAGGCTTCTTTTCGATAAAATTAGTAGTATGCTTAAGATTTTAATTTTCATTTAATTTAAACATATTGGGTCACGTGTAAGGCACGTGAAAGTGATGACTAGTTTTTTTTAAAGATATATACTGTTTTTTTTAACCTGCTTATCGTGTATTAGATAATTGTCCATATATAATATATACACTTCATTATCATTATTTTCACATGCATGTTGGTATTGACCCACCCAAATTATTAAGTTAGTACGTACAGACTATCTAGATAGGTAAAAAAAAAAAAAAAAAAAAACTATCTAGATAGGTATATAAATTTGAACTTTAATTTAAACTTGAGGATACACCCATATTGTTACGCTAAAAATTTTTTGAAGAGTTTTTCCGAAAAAACTAAATGACAGCGTGGGGGCATGCTAATTATTTTTCCGAAAAATGATAAAGAGTTGTAAAAACATGATGTTGGTGCGCGTTGTAGCGTAAAATAAATCAGAGCGAGTGAATTGCGGGAACTAGATCAAAATCACACCGGAACAAATAAATCATTGATCCCAAATTCGATTCTAAAAAATAAAGTTTCAAAGGTTTAATTTGTAGGAAAATAGAGAGAAATAACAACTGATTGTTATTCATAAGAGAAAAACATGTAACAAATGTTTTAATGTCCGAAAACAAGATCGAAAGAGAGGAAAAACTCGCGGAGGGTTGATTTAGCGTCCTGAGATGAGATTGAAAAGAGAAATATTGAAGAACGAGTAAGAACTTGATGAACAAAAAGAGATATGCAGGGCTGCTGCAGAGAAAAGCGCGAAGCTTTGAGAGAAAATAAGCACATGGCTTGATAAATGCACGGAGCAAGTTTGTGTAGCTGCGAAAGCGGGTTGAAAACTAGTGGAGGAGGTCCCTATTTATAGGGGGCCTGGGCTTGGTGTATGAGGCCGACGGCTTGCTCTCTGCTTAGTCAACAAGTATTTGCTTCCATCCGACCTTGACGTCTTGCTTAACTTCCTTCTCTAACGATCATCAAGGAAACTTCCAGGAAATTGTCGAATGGACTTGGCATGCCTTCCAACTCCATATACCATGTTGAACTACACCGAGTACTGATCGTCGTGTAACTTTCGGAAATCCAAGCTGACTGGCGCATTCTGTCATGACCCGGGCTTTCTTTTTACCGCGCGATGTAGCTAATCTGACGATGAAATAGCCAAAACGAACATCACCTCGACCACGAACCATTAAACCATGAAATCAAGCATAACTTGACCAAGCTTAGCCCATTCTTTGATTAAAATAAAGATCAACTAAGAAAATGGCTTAAATCGGGGTGGGAAGCCACTTATCCTTAATTGAAAGACTTGCAAAAGTTGTCAAAAATGGTTGAATAAGGTAAGACACGAAATTGACTAGTCTTTAATCATAATATGACATTACTAACATGGCTTCATGCAAATGATGCTATGTCATGCTTGAATTTGACCTTTTCTGAGCATGTGTCCTTAATTGAAAACCGCGGAAAAGTTACAAACGAGGTCGGATTAAACCAAAATTTCACCAGGGATGTGTGATATGCCTAATATGACATTAGGAAGAATCTTGGTCAAAATCAACATGTTCTTCATAGTGAAATTGGCTTCCCAACCCAAACTGTCCTTAATTGAAAACCGTGAAGAAGTTTTCATACTGAGTCGGATTGAGGTTAAATTTTACCAGAATGATCTACCAAAGTCATAGATCATCATGGTGTACTTCTTGTTGAAATCTCACCACTCCATGTCCAAGTCCATCAATTTCAACATATTTCCTTAATTGAACAAAATGCAAATATTGGTATTTGATCTGATTTGATAACCACTGAATACAGGGCATGGGCGGTTGGGACTGAGTGTCAATGTGTAAAATAACATGCCGCATATCTAATTTAGACATGGAATTATGTGTTTTTCATATAATCAGAGACGGTCATCATATAAGAATTAAATCTCTGCATTTGAAGGTCATATGACAACTTTAATTCTTATCTGACCATAATTACTTACTTAATACTAAGTATAAAATAATTATTATTAGTCCATATAGTTCCTAAAATTCGGCTCAATAAATAGGAAATAGGAAAATAAATCCTTTTCCTATCTAACTTGGAATTAAGGTGGCACTGAATCTTGCTAAGCTTAGGTTTTTAGATTGAATCCGAGCCACTCATCGTACAGATCCATTAGATTTTCACCTGCGAGTTTTTTTTTTCAGAATTTACAGGTCGCCTAATGAGAGATTGCAGTCAACGGGATTCGAACCTAGATGGGATGCACAAAGAGTCCGAACCATAACTACTTGTGCCAACTCCCATTGGCGATCATGCACTACTATGGTAGCTATACTTAATTTTGTACTTCTTGACTTGATATTTTTTCCCTCCTCATTCCATTGAATCTTTAAAATGTGTTCATCAATTTTCTATGGTGTTCTTGCTCTATTTTAATGGATGGTTTTTTATCTTGAAAAAAGACTTTCTTGGTTTGGGTTAGATTTATTGTCTTGGATGTTAGTTCTGTTTTTTGTCCTATTAGTCTGATGATGTTGCTTGGGGTTTCACATTGGATAGTTTTCTTGTGTTCTATTTGATTTCATGTTTGGATTTGTGTTTGAACCTGACAGGTGGTGTTCTGTGTTTGGTTGTGATCAGTTTTCATGTCTTAATAAAATGTCTTTCATTTTGCGTTTCAACAAAAAAGAAAGGGTTTTTTCTTCCATGCACATGTTAAGGTGCAAATGCTTTATTCTAGCCTTTGGATACATCCCTTTTCTCCCAGTCGTTGGATATAAAAACTTCAACCTGTTTAACCGGTTTTAAAACTTGTATAACCGGTTAAGGGTGTAGTGGGTTTAGCTTGTATGTGATACTCATAGTAAGATTTACTTTAAAAAAACTTTTTTTCTCCTTTTTGTCTAACCCTAATATTTGACCATGTATCTTAAATTCCGTTAAAAAAAAACCAAACCAATTTGAGTAACCAATATCGGAAATACCCTTCATAACCCTAACCAATTATTTGATGTCTCTTTGATAAATTTATGAAGGTTTAAATTAAATTCCTTTCATAAACAAATTTAGAAAACTAAATAAACCTACTAACCCAAATTTGCTTTTCACTTTTTGCAACCAAGTTCTCTTGCCACAGACGCCAAAACAACCTGAGTGAAAAATTTTGGTCTAAGATCGTTAAATGTTTGCGATTGCTAGTCAAATAATTGGTTGGGTTTTAAAGGATACTAGTCATAAACCCGCGCTCCATGACGGGATTTTGAAGGGAATTATAAGCAAAGAGTTTAAGCAAAAGAGTTTTCTAAGTATATAGAGATAGCAAGTGCTTTACAAAAATTGTCATGTTTAGTAGAGTCAAATGCAATACAAAATCGTCACAGATATCATTTTCATGGAAATGCAATTACAGGCTTAATAATCTGGTGTTGCTTCAAACTTGAAGAAATAAACTTAGCAAAAGCTTACACACCAAAGTCACAAACATGCATGTGTCACAACTTGACTCAAGAAACTGTATGGAAATTATTAGGGTTCACTCCTTATTTAAGGTAGCAAATTATCAAGAAATGTAATAATTCAAGATTAGAAACCGTTCTATTACATTTGAATGATCAAGCCAACAACAGACAACAATTTCTTGGATAAATGCTGCTATGCGTCAACCCATCTTAACCTCTGATTTTTGGCCCTTTTCTTCCCAATCAAATGTTTACCAAGCACAATATAAGAAATCAGTTAAGAAGTAAATATAGTTTCAAAATTTGATAGCAAAGGGTCAACATTTCAAGTTTAACAATAATTAATTCCAATATTTAATTATGTCTCATTAAAATACATGATTAAAAAAATCAAGAATCAAAGCTGAATTAAGAAATTATCATACTTGACTACTAAATTCTATCCTAACAATAATCAAATGACCCTAATTAATAACTAATTCCAATATAACACATAATTAAAAGACATAATTAACATAATTAAAAGACATAATCAACAAAATAAATCAAGACTTCACACAATTAACTCTATGATATCAAATAGACCGCCAATTGAAACGACCAATTTAGAAGTATTTTTCGGTCAAGAGAGAGTGCCACAAAACAAAATACAAAGAAAAGAAATTAACAATAGTAAATGACAAGTTAGTATAAAATATAAATATATGAGGGTCATTTGATAAATAGTTCAAATAAGAAAATGTTTGTTGATAGAGATCTAAAAACATAAAAATTTCCACTTGAACCCTAGATGAAACATGTCAATCAAATTCAGCTTTCGGGTACTTCACGGAAGTCGTAGATCATGCAATAACATTTTAACAAACACTTGAATAACTTCAATTGGACATGTGGATCAAAAATTATAAGGTATTAAAAAGACCGGCAATCGAAACCACAAAAATTTCGGAAGCATTTTTTAAAATTGAAACATAAAAATTGACTTGTGAGTCCTTCATGAAAGTTGTAAATCATGAAATTACCTTTTAATAAACACCCGAATCACCTTGATCGGACAAATAGAACAAAAAATATAAAACAGAAACTAACACGTTAAGCGTCCAACCCATAATTTTAAAAGATTAAATAGCATAAAATACAAAAGTATGAGGATCATTTAAAAAATAATCCAACAAAAAAAATTTGTTTATGGAGATCAAACATAAAAATTTCCTCTTGAAATCTCCATGAAACTCATTAATCAAATTTTGCTTTCAGGCCCTTAACGAAAGTTGTAGATCACACATTAACCTTTTAACCGACAATTGAACAACCTCAATCGGACAAGTGGACCGAAAATTATATAATATTAGATAGACCGGCAATCGAGACCACAAAATTTCAAAAGCATTTTTCAGAATTAAAACATTAAAATTGGTTTTTGAGTCCTCCATGAAAGTTGTATATCATTAAATTACCTTTAAATAGACACTTGAATCACCTTAATCGGACAAACATAACAAAAAATAAAAGAATTAAAGCCGAACGTTAAATCGTACAACCCAAAATTTATTAGGGATTAAATAGCATAAAGCATAAAAGTATAGGGATCATTTGATAAATAATCCAACAAAAAAAGATTAGTTTATTGACTGTGGGACCCACCAAATAGTAACTTTATCCTAAAGTTCCCAAAACGCCCTCCACAATCAACAATAATAACGAAAATACCGAGCATGAAAGTACCGAAATACCCCTAACGATTTGTTCTTGGGTGAATTTGGTGCATCTTATAACTGGACAAAAGGGTAATTCCATTTCCAACATTAATATATAAAATAATATATATATATATATATATTATAGATTTCCGAGTGGGTTATGGCTGGTGAATATATAAAATGAAATATATATATATATATATATATACATATATATATTTACTATTTCTGATTAGGTTTGAAAAACTCATCTCGTTCCTAGGCTTGGCTTGGATTGTAAAATCTTTTCATTTTTTATATATTATAAAACGAAATACATATAAATCTATACTATATATAAAAGTACGAATAAGGAGAAACTTTATATTTTCCGATTGTATCCTTATTTTTAAAACCTATTTCTAATTGTACTCTTTTCTTTAAAAGATATTTCTAAATTGCCATTACTAAATAATATTTTAATTATTCCATTATTTTTTAATCTTAATTATATAATTCATGTACTAAATTATAAGAAAGTCAATGCTTTTTTGTTTCCAACGTCCTATTTAATTTTACCTTTTGTCTTTGTTTCCAATCGTTGTATTTAATTTTGCTTTGTCTTTGGTCTTAAATTTCCATTAGTAAAATTTTAGTATAATTTTATTATTTCAAAATTAATTAAAAAATTCAATTTAGACCGAATTATGAGTTTGCCAAATTGATTTTAGTTGATGAATATGCAAATTTTCTTTACTATTATTTTTTGAATTTAATATTTTACTTTTAATTTCAATTTTTAAATGTCAATAAAAAGATTAAACTAACACTAACACGTACAATACTATTGTTAGTGAAACTCCATCTCTTCATTATATAATGTTTTGCCACATTCACTTTGTTCAATTGAAAATTGTTGAGTTAGAAGAGTAGGTGATATTATGATTTTGATTTTCTTGTCTCTATGTGGTTATCAAAATTTCATAAGATAGTTATTATAATTTCATGAGGAGGTTATCAAAATTCCATAGTGTGGTTACCAAAATTTCATATGATCAAGTTATTAAAATCTCCTAGGTTGGTTATTGAAATTTCATAGGGTGGTTAATTATCGCAATCTTATAGAAAAGTTATCAAAGAGATTATCAAAAAGTCATAACGAGGTTATAAGAATTTCATAGTGTGGTTAACAAAATTTCATTAAATATTTCATGGGGAGGTTATCAAAATTTTATAGTGTGGTTATCAAAATTTCATATGAAGGTTATAAAAGTCTCAATTTCATAAGAAATACCAAAATTTGATAGAAGGTTATCAAATCTCATAGAGTGATTATCGAAATTTCATAGAGATCGAATTATCAAAATTTATAGAAAGATTATCAAAATTTCATAGTGTTGTTATCAAAATTTCAAAGCGAGGTTATCAAAATTACATAATGTGATTATCGGAATTTCATAGAGGGGTCAACAAAATTTTATAAAGAGGTTATCAAATTTTCAAAATGTGATTACCAAAATTTCATAGTGGTATTTCTGGGTAGATTATCAAAATTTCATAGTATGGTTACCAAAATAGGAAGGTTATTAAACTTTTATTATGGAGTAATCAAAATTTCAAGGAGGATATCAAAATTCAGGGAGGATATCAAAATTTCATATGAAGGTTATCAAAATTTCATAGTTTAGTTTTCAAAATTTCACAAGAGGGTTATTAAAATTTCATAGTATGTAGATCAAAATTTCATAGGGAGATTAACAAAATTTCATAATGAGGTTATCAAAAAATCATATATCAAAATTTTTAGTTATCAAGGTTTTATAAGAAAGTTATCAAAATTTTATAGGGAGGTTTATCAAAATTTTATAGGAAGATTTATCAAAATTTCATAGCGAGGTTACCACAATTTCATAGTGTGATTATCAAAATTTCAGAGTGTGATTACTACAATTCATATGGAGGTTTTTAAATTTTCATAACGTGGTTATCAATATATCGTATGGAGGTTATCGACATCTCATAGTGTTGGTTATCAAAATTTCATTGGGAAGTTATCAAAATTTCATATTGAGGTCTTCAAAATTCCTTAGGGAGAGGTTAACCAAATTTCATAAAAAGGTTAAAAAAAATTTATAAAAAGATTCTCGAAATTCCATAGTATCGTTATTAAAATTTCATAGGAAGGTTATCAAAATTTCATAATGGGATCATAAAAAATAGTGTAATTATCATAATTTAATAGAAAGAATATCATAATTTCATATGAATATTTTATTTAAACATGTTGCGCCACGTGTAACGCACGTGAAAGTTAAAACTAGTAAAAAAAAGTGTAAAAGAAATCAAACGAAAAGAAAAAAGTAAAACCAGAAAAGAAAAAAATAGTTACCACATATAGATCAAAAGAAGTATATAATATATATATATATATATATATATAATGGAAAAAGAAGTATATATATAGAGTGAAGTTCCAATTACACAGTGTGTAAAACAATTGTTTTACACAATTTGTCAGCCCTTAGATCTAAGAAAACCAACAGACAAGATTAAAACAAAATTTACTAAAAAAAATTACTCTCTTTCACCTGATACGATTTCATGCACGTCGTTTTATCTTCCTCTCCCTTCTCTCTCTTTCTTCCTCCACCGTCGACGATGAATTCCGATGAATCTCTCCCCTTTTTAACTTTCAGAAAATTTCCTTCAGATTGTTGATCGCAATATACAGGTATTACGAATTTCTTTCCTTTACGATGCAAAGCTTGTTTCGTTTTTTAATTGGTTGATAAAGTGTCACTCTAAGAGAAAAGAAAATCTCTGTTCTCTTCCTCTCTTTCGGTTCCTATCGAAATTTCAATATTGATAATTATATACAAAGCTATCGATTTTTTTATCGTCTCCTTGCTTTTGAATTTGCAGGCACAAACATAATTTCAATAAGTTTGTTAAATCCTTGTTTTTGGAATCATCATCAAATGTCAGAAGGTGCTATGGCTGTGGTCAAATCTGAGGTTTGTTATTATATATGTATTTTGTATTTAAAGTGAGCCATATTTCAGTGCCTTTTTATTGATTAAATTAGTAATAAAAACTAAGACATCAAGTCTACTTTTATCGTGGTCATCCCAAGCATAAGACTAAGTATTCCTTACTGGCACCATCACTTTAGGAAAATATTTAAGTCTTAATCTCCTTGGCTGATTGAATATTCAATATTCTAGAAACAGTATTGAAGCTAGCTGAATTGCAGCTGGATCAGCTAAGTTTGCATCAGAATAACTATACCGCTGAAGAAATGAAGATGAATTGAAACTTAGTTGCTATAAGAACAAGTTGTATTTAATGGCCTTTTGATTTTACCAGTAGCTGGATTGAAAGCTTTCTTTGTAAACCTTGAAGTGTTTAGACATGATTAAAAGAATTAGCAGAGATAGTCTTATAAACCTTATCTTTTGTAGTGTTCTATTATTTGATCAATGTCTAATTTTGTCTTGTAGTTCAATTGGCATTTTGGTAGGCCAGAAGAATGATGATTAAAAATTGTTTGATATTGGGTGGTTTAGGTACCGTATACTAAATCTCTATGTTTAATGCACATTATACAGTGGAAGCTAGAAATAATTGCAGTGTGTTAAGTTTAAACTTTAACCAAATCTCTATGGTTAATGCAGGTTACCAATTAAATGCATAGCAATTTTCTCATGGATTGTTCATCCACAAAGGATGTCCAAGTTTTTTGTGATATTCAAAATATGGAGACATGTGAACAAACAGAATTAGCTAATAAAAGTGTTACTTTGGATGTAGTTAATTTAGAGAATACCATTGTGTCTCCAAATGTTGTTAAGGAATCTGCGCCATATATAGGAATGTTATTTGATTCGTTGGTTGAGGCAGAACAATTTTATAAAAATTTTGCTAAGGAACAAGGTTTTGGAATTCGCATTCGATCAAGTTGGGTGAGCTCTCGAAGTGATGAATTGATAAGTCGTATTTATGTTTGTTGCAATGAAGGTCAATACAAAGAAAATCTTAAGAATGATTGTGTAGATGATGTCAATAAGACCAAAAGGAAGTGCTCAATTGCTAGAACCGGTTGTGGAGCATTATTTAAGGTGTCAAGGGTAAAGAATAGTACGAAGTGGGTAGTAAAATCATTTTTGAATGAACATAATCATCACATGGTTAGTCCTAAAAGTGTCCCTTATCTTAGATGCCATAAGACAATGACTGAAGCAGCAAAGAGCCTTGTTGAGCAATTTAATGAGGAAGGAATTCCTACATGAAAAGTGGCTTCATTGTTTGGTAATGTTGACAAGCAATTTTCAGATAGGGATTGTTGGAATCATCTTAGAGATTTGAGAAGGAAAAACTTAGATGTTGGAGATGCATACATTGAAAGCTTCCTCCCGCAAGATCAAAATATAGTGATTCATTCCAGATGTAGAAAATTTGAACTATATAATCTACTTCATAAACAGATCCAGACACAGGACATCAAAATGCGGTGAAAGCTAACTCCACAAGGCATAATTTCACAGTCTAAGTCTCAACATTTGGAACCAAAAGATCCCAGCTTCATTAAATGGAGTTGAATAACAAATCTCAGAATACTACAGAGGGCATTTTATACACAGAACCAAAGTTCACATCGTGAAGTCGAGATCTTTACCATAGTTTCCTAGCAGACAAACACATCACAACAAATTCCCATTTTCAGGACAAAATTTAAAAAATTTAGAAAATATACAAATGAACAAGCCTGATTAACTTACTGTTCTTTGAGCCTGTTGCTGAAATTTCCTCAGCATTTGCTTCCGCTCTTCGATACATACCCTCTGGCGCTCCAGCTCATTAATCTCATTGTTAATAGCTGTGTTCATGTAGAAGGGAAAAAAATCAAACACCATACAACCAAATCCTTATAAATTAAGAGCATACAAGGTCCTAGAATTGACTAAAAAAACTAAACAAAAAGAAAGCAAAGAAAAAACCCATTGTGTATCAAGAATTCAATATTGAAATTTCGATAGGAACCGAAAGAGAGGAAGAGAACAGAGATTTTCTTTTCTCTTAGAGTGACACTTTATCAACCAATTAAAAAACGAAACAAGCTTTGCATCGTAAAGGAAAGAAATTCGTAATACCTGTATATTGCGATCAACAATCTGAAGGCAATTTTCTGAAAGTTAAAAAGGGGAGAGATTCATCGGAATTCATCGTCGACGGTGGAGGAAGAAAGAGAGAGAAGGGAGAGGAAGATAAAATGACGCGCGTGAAATCGTATTAGGTGAAAGAGAGCAATTTTTTTAGTAAATTTTGTTTTAATCTTGTCCGTTGGTTTCCTTAGATCTAAGGGCTGACAAATTGTGTAAAACAATTGTTTTACACACTGTGTAATTGGAACTTCACTCATATATATATATATATATAAGTACAAGTTTTGTAAAACTTTTGATTTGACTATTATATCCTTATTTTTCAAACATATTTCTTAAATGTTATTATCTAAACTGCTATATATATATATATATATATATATACAAGTTATATTAGTCTGCGCTGGCTCTACGGGCGTTTTTTATTTTAGAGCGGTGCTTGATTAAATGATTGAATAAGGATATTAATATAATCAATTATATAAGGGCCAAGAACATTTTTTGTTCTAGAGTGGTGCTTGATTGATTAATTGATTGAATTTATATAAGATTGCAGTAAAAATGCAATTATTTAAATGGATTAGTTTTAATTATGTCTCTGGCATAAATCTTTGTAAGCTAACTTTTTAGACATGTAAAATTAAGAAGGTCAAGAACATGTTTTTATTTGTAAGTAATAGGAAGTGCAAAGAGGTAATAAAATATGTTCTTAATTGGATAATAATACTCACATTGAACAAAGTGTGGTTTTAATTCAAAAGGGGAAAAATATTGAATGGTCCATGTTGAAGGGATGGAGACGAAGAAGAAAAAGAGATATGAAGGTCAAAACAGAGGGGAGTGATGGAAAGGTTTGATTTTTGGTAAACTTGAAGATTGATCAGTACCGAGGAATTGAAAGGAAGCAACAACTGAGTTGGTGAGAGGAAAAAAGAAAATAGCGAGAGAAACATTAATTAAAAGTAATTAAGGGTTTAGAGTTTAGAAGGAATTAATTAAAAGTCTTAAACATTAATTAAAAATAATTAAGGAAGGGAAATGTGTAATTACGAAAAAGGGTAGAAGTAAAAGGAATTGGGGAAACTCATAGAGGGACTTTTTAGTCATCTGAAAAGTGAGAAAATACTAAAAATAGCCAAAAGGTGGCATCACATTAATCCTCAATTTGACCTTTTAGTAATTTCCATGGTAGTTAAAAATAATATATAGTATATATATGAAAGTACGAGTTTTGTAAAACTTTTGATTCGACTATTATACCCATATTTTTTGAACATATTTCTTAAATACCATTATTTAAACTATTATAGTTTTACTCTATTAAAAACTCTATATTTTTATTTAATTAAATCTAATCTAATAATAATATCTTTATATATAACTGTTCTATTATTATTACTTGGTATTTAAGATTGTTAATCACTGTCGGATTAATCGCTTCCCTTGTGGTATTTAAGAGTTACTGAGCAGCGCTGCTTCCTTCTTCTGTTGATACCAAATCTAATTGGCTTTTCCAATTTACTATCTTAGGCTAATTCATAATATTGGAAAAATTAGAGCTATTATCAGGGGCGGACCGTAAGCTTGTCCAAAATTGCAAAATTTCCTTTATATCCACCTATATTTTATATATAACTACATTGAAATTCCTAAGTTGGCTCCCTCCTAAAATAATTTTATTCAATTTGGCCCCCCAATGCCTTTGTCAAGATCCGCCCCTGGCTATTATTGTAGGAAAATTTTACTTTCTGCCTTTTATTTTGTATAAGAACTTGTGGGCTTTATATATATTATAATATTTATTACAACTCAAGTTCACAAGGATTATGGTATATATAGAGTTTCCATCGTGAACTTAAATATGGCCTTCAAATCAAGTATCGAGCTACTCGAGCTCGACTCGACAAGTTCGATACTTAATTAAAAAAATTAAAAAAATCACTTTTAGTTGAAATTTGAACTCGAGCTTGAGCTCGACGGGTATATATAGGTGATTTTTCAATTACATATATAATATGATGTGTATATATATGTGTGTGTAGGTGATTTTTTAATTAAATATATAATATGATGTGTATATATATGTGTGTGTGTCTCGATGAGTATTGAATCAAGCATCCCTGAGCTCGGCTCGATTCGATACTCGAGCTACCTGAGCTCGAACTCGACTTGACAATGACCAATCCGAATTCGAATTTTCTTCAAGTCGAGCTCGGGTAGCTTGCGAATAGTCCTATATCACTTACACCTCTAGATCAACTTATAGCATTATTCAATGTATAAATGTAAAAGTTAAATTGACGAATATATGAATGGACAAAATATAATTAATGAATAAATTTAAATAAAAAAATCTAGAAATATATATTTTTTATTTACAAAATTCTATGTTTAAAATTTTATAAAATACGATTAGAGAAGCAAAAAGGTTAAATTTTGGTTGAAGAAATTTTAAGTTCTAATTTGAGCACTAAATATATGATTATTCAAAGAGTGTTGCTAAACACCGCCCCCTTTTTGCTATTCACTGTCCCCCTTTTGACACTTTTGCCCTTTGCTTCATTTTCTAACTTTTCAAATTCTCTGAAATCCTCTGAAATCTTCAAGCTATCACGAACATGGAATAGCCCAAGAACTCCAGAAATGGACGATTACGTGCCGTATTCTGATGACGAAGTAAGCAAAATGCAGTTTTTGGGAGATTTGGGGCTGATATGATGGTGCCGCCCTGCGAGGACGGCTCCCCATGGTGTTACCGCCCTACTAGGACGGCTCGCCATGGTTATGCCACCCTGACAGGGCGGCAAGCCCATGGCATGTCGTCCTGCTAGAGCGCCATGCCCCATGGCATGCCGTCCTGCTAGGCGGCCTGTCCCGTGGGTCGTCCCACCAGGACGTCTCCGCGTCATTTTTTTTTTTAAATAATAATAAAAATAATTTTTGTATGTTTAAGTATTTTTAGTTTGGTTCAATATTAGTATTATTATTTATTATGTATTGTTAGTATTGAGCTAAAATATTTTTTTTGTAAGTAATATTTGGTATTTAAATTTTGCTGGTTGAATTAGAAGATTTTGGTGGTGACGGTGTTGATTATAGTCCACTCTTCATAACTAACGAAACTTTTGCGACCGATTTAGATGCAATTGAATGGTGCAAAGATATTGCAATTATAAATCATTTCGAGTTAGTTATTTCTTTGCACAAAGGTGACAGTAGGAGGAAGATATTGAGATGTTTCCATGGTGAACGGTACAGAGGGATTTTAAGAGACTTGGATACTGCCGTTCAAAGCGTGCAAATGCTCTTTCCGGGTCACGGTCAAAGAATCGTGTGAGTGTAGCAGGTGGAGAATTGTAGCATATCCTGGTATAAAGGGTATTGATCGGTCGTTTAACAATCATAAAAATAATCCACACTAAAACTAACTAAAGTAGATAGAGTAAGCAGGGGTCGATCCCACAGAGAAGGGTTAAAATTGTGAAGATCTTTTCCAAAGAATATATCTTTTCCAAAAATCACTTAGAAAACAGGGGATTAAAAAGATTAATTATAAAGAAAGCAAATTTAAACTAGAAACAAAGCAAAGTAAATTAAATCTAAATCTAAGACAAATTATAAAGAAAACAATAATTATAAAGCATACTTCTTCTCTGATGGTATGAATCAATCAAATTAACTATGGATCATTGATTTAAAAGGTGAATTTAGTATCTTATCCTTGATGATAACTGATATAGGAAAGAGAGGTCGATCAAAATTGCAGTTATCCCTTTTATTCCTTCAGTGATCAATTACTTTTTCAGGGTCTAAAGATCACTTGAGAACAAAGCATTAAGAACAATTAATTTTACACACATGCCTACAAGTAGAACCATACGATGAGCAATTTCTCGGCCACCAATAAACAAACTCCCATTAGGCAGCGGTCAAACAAACCTAATTTGCTACAATAAATCAAACTCGGAGGTCAAGCCTTATTTGATTAGCGGTAGATCTATCCAATTATGTCATTAGTGGCCACATAAATCAATAAGATTCAAGATCATAAAATAAAACAGGGATTTGCTTACTATCAATCAAAAACTTAACACTAAATTATAAGTATAGAAATCTCACCATAATCAATTGATTGAATTCACCAAAGGAAAAGAAGTATTAAGGGTTTAGCTACTCATGGATTTGGGAAAATCCATGAGAGGCATAAGAAAACTTACAGGACTTGAAAGAGGTGATATCCTCCCTTGGAAACCCTAGGTTTATCGCACCCCTCTATGTTTAGAGAGGGTGTCGACTCCCCTACCCAAAAACTAGAGAAAAACTAAACTAAAGAAAGGTAGAAAAAAGAGAATTATGATTTGTGAATTGTGTGAAGGTATGTGATTTGTGTTACAGGAGGTGGCTTTATATAGGGGACTAATTAGACTCCTCATAGAATTAGGAAAGGGTCTAGGACGGTTCTAGGCTTAAATTGGACTCCAAGTTGGATTAAAAGTCTTCCTAGAGTAGAATCCAAGTCAAAATAGGATTCTGGAATTTTCTGGATTTCTGCAGAAACTTCAACGGAAGATTCGGACTTGAAGATGGCAGATCTGGGCTTTGCACTTCAAAGGAAAGTTGTAGATCTCGGAATTAGCTTTACAACGGCTACTCATTGGCTCAAAAAAGACATCTGAACATAAAGTTATGACCTTTCTACCGAGACTGCGCTGATTCCTACTCCAAATAGGACTAGATGCGGGAAATTACGGGATTTAGATATTTTGGAGGGTTTATGCGGCACCAATTGGGATTTTAACTCCAATTGTGGACTTATATGGGCTGAGTATTATCCCATATAAATTATCCAAAAATCCTTAACTTCTGGGCTTCTTCTGGGCTTTGACTTCAATCCTTTGCAAATAAGCTCCAAATCATCAATTCTTACTTCTTGAAATAATTTTTCAATAGTCTTCAATTCTTCAAAATATCTTCATGAAATCTTCAAATACGAACTTCGAATCTTCAAATCTTCATTCCAAGTAGCTAAGTCCATAGTTGAGTAAAAAGTCACCAAAATAGCTCCAAAAAGAGTGAAAAACAATAAGTTTTCACTTTTCTTGTCTTCAAGACCTAAAAACACAAATACTTGCAAAATAGGGTAAAAATACATATAAAAGTGGCAAAAAGCATGGAAAAATAGCTATAAAAATATGCATAATTTTGGCTCGATCAGGTATGCACAACCATGCTATGGTTGTTTATCCGGAGGGATATCGACAGATGAGCGGACTTAGTGCTGAATCAAAAAAATTTGTGCGGGACATGGCTTTAGCAAAGCCGTCTGCTGTTCACGCGTCTATTCTGAAACAACACCCACATGACTACATTACTAGAAAACAGGTGTACAACTATAGAAATGTAGTCCAGATGGAGGATTTAGAGGGTAGATATGTTGTGGGTGAGTTGTTTCATAAAACAAGGGAAAGCATATATATATACGAGACGGTTGCTGACCCGGAAACCAGCAGGGTGAGTCATTTGTTTATGGCACATCCAAAATCTCTCGCTTTATTCCGAAACTTTCCCTGGTTCATTGGCATGGATACAACCTACAGAACCAACAAATACAAGATGCCTTTTTTTGAAATCACAGGGATGACTCCAACTAACAAGAACTTCATGATACCATATGTAATTATGAAGGATGAGAGCCAGGGAAGCTATCGTTGGGTCATGGAGAGGTTGAAGGGGTTGATTGGTCCTGATGTGCATCCGACGGCTATTGTGACTGATCGGGAGTTGTGGTTGATGACACCGATTATGAAGTTTTTTCCACAAACTCCTCACTTGCTTTGCACCTGACACATCAACAAGGACGTTGAAGATAGAGTCTACAAAATTTGTAACAAAAACAGGGGCATTGCACAGGGATTCAAGAACGACATCTTTATACAGATCTTGGAAGCCCCAACAGAACTGGAATACCATAGACAAGTCAGATTGTTGAGAGATCGGTGGAGTCACAAGCCCCAGGTGGTATTATGTATTATTAGTCATAGCATTTATTAATAATGTTATTATTATTTATAGGGTTATTTATATTAGTCTATGCATTTATTATTTCCACAGGTGGTATCTTATGTTAAGGATACATGGTTAGTGCACAAGGAGAAGTTCGTTCACGCGTGGACGAACAATGTGCAACACTTAGGCAACACTACTACCTGTAGAGTGGAGAGTGCACACTCTATGTTAAAGCAACGGCTGAACTCGTCCACTGGTGGTTTGGATACAGTGTGGAAGCAGGCGGACACGACAATACAAAATCAACTTGTTCAGATCAGGTTCCTATGTTAAAGTTTATTTATTGGGTTTGATGCTATTATTGTTTAAAGTTATATTTTAAAAAACATGTTATGTTTCATTATCAAGTACTCACTTGAAGAATCGAGACGTAAAGCAGGGCCCTAGTACTCAGGCTTTCCATTTAGCTACCTAACATTTGAAGTTTCCCACTACTGTTTGAAATTGCTTAATATTGAGCAACAACGGATGAGAGAATTGAGCGATAAAGTGAATGATCGCTGCGGTTGTGTGTTGAGGAGAACGCATGACATTCCTTGTGCTTGTGAGCTTAAGGGTGCCATGGAATCGGATGCTAATGTTGGTCTCCATCGCATTAACATATTTTGGATGACACTTGATATAGGTGATCAGGTTCAGCAACCTGATCCTGATGATTTTGTTGGAACTAATGATGTGTCGGAGCATCATCGGTATTTTCAGTCACTTGTTGATGAAGTCAGAGAAAGCTATCCGGCGGTTGTGCGCAACGTATCTCGTATCATCCACAGCCATCTTTACCGGATGAAGCCAATTACCTTGAACCGGAGGTGAACACGAAAGTTAGAGGTCGACCGAGGGGCAGTAGATCGACAAGACGTGATCCGAGTTCGTGGGAATACAGTGAGAGGGGTCGTGGTCGTGGTCGGTCCAGTAGTAGTCGTAGTTCTTCCACTGGTCGTGGGCGTAGCTCTTCGTAATCCGTCCATAATGCCTCTCCAAATGGTACGAATAACTTTAGTGCTTTGTGTTTTTTTCTTTTTTCCAAATACTGTTTTTAACTTAATGTTTATAATTATTTTTACAGGCCGAAATGGGAATGATATTTCCAAATATCATCACCGTAGACGAATCCCAGAGATAATTATCCTGTTCGTTCGAGCATACCTTGATGTGACCGGGGACGGCAACTGTGGATTCCATGTTGTAGCATCCTTCGTTTTCAACATTCAAGAGGATTGGCCGATGGTAAGACGGTGCATTGCAAACGAGATTTTCACCTACCGAGCTATGTAAGAGCCTATGTACATTACCGAGATCGGTGGAGTGGACGCAGCTGTCCAACGTATTCGATGGGATGGAGGTCCTTGTCTACGTAACCACTGGATGCAAGTCTAGGCCGACTTGTTTCCTATTATTACATTTTTTAATGCAGCTGTTTTTTTTTTTTTTCATACGGACTACGTCAATCTTTAGCGCCGTGTTGTACTATATTGTCGTTGCGTGCACCCTCCAGGGAAACACGACCGACTCGGGAGATCGTGATTGTCCACTTAGGAACTGATGTTGAATACTTTATTCGTCTAGATTTAGTCGGTAATTTTCCTGTACCGCCTATACTCTCATGGTGGTACAAACACCATGACCGTTCTGTTGACGGATGGGATGAAAGATATCTTACTAGGATAGATGAATGGCGAGCTCAAATAAATGTATTTCAGTAGTGTTTACTAAAGTTTTATTACAACTTATTTGAATTTACTAAATGTAATTAAGTTTTGAGGATAGTTTTCATTATCTATTTTGGGGAAATTACTGTCAATTTCCATTTAGCGAAAAATGGGTTAACATAATTGTACATTTGTCAATGGAGCATTAGACTAAAATCGAAAAAAAGCACCTCAGTGCTTTGCTTCAAGATCAACATATGATTACATTCAAAAGGATACACAATTTTATAGATATTTGCACATAATGGATACACATAAAGGATGAAACTGGTTCTAACATCCAAAAGAAATAGATGCCCTTCAAACGATTTACAATCAATCAACCGGTCTGAAAACTAAACTCAAAAGGGTGATGAAGTGATTACGGAAGTGAATTCATGGGCAGAAAAGGAGACCCATGGGCGCATGTGGGTTCAAGTTTCCATTTAGGATGTACTTCACTCGTTTTGCCTTTCACGAGCCAAGCAGATCCTAAAACCTAAACCCAGAAATACTACCATCAACACCGCCACAAAAACTAGAACCCTATATGTCAATACTATAGAAGGAATCATCAATAAAGGGACCTATCATGGGATACATTATCTGCTTTGTCAATGGATGCATTAGACTCAAATCTAATAAAAAGCACCTCAGAAAGGACGAAGTTTTCATTTGATCTACCCTTTATTGATGATTCCTTCTATAGGATTGACATATACGGTTCTAGTATCTGTGTCAGTGTACATACTACTATTTCTGGGTTTAGACTCAGACGTATTCTTGATGGGTCTAAATCTAATCCCAAAAATAGTACTATATACACCTCCACAGGTACAACAACTGTATATGCCAATACTATAAAGGAATCATCAATAAGGGCAGATCAAATTCAACTTCCTCCTTTTTGAGGTGCTTTTTTTGTTAGATTTGAGTTTAATGCATCAATTGAAATGGATGTAGAAGAATGTACCCCATATCTAAATACAAATGTTCAGATGTTATATACAACTGCAACACGACCACATCCTACATCGCCCATCACCACCAAAATCTTCCAATGAAAGCTGCAAAATTTAATTACCAAATATTAATTACACAAAAGTGTTAACAATAATTAATCTTAATTAAATTTCACAATTTCAAAATTTTAATTAATAATAGTTAATAATATAAATAATTAATAATAATCAGTAATAAAAAAATCTAAAACAAACTGTTGTCGCCCCAGGAGGGTGGCCTGCCATGGATATAGCCGCCCTCCTGGGGCGGCATGCCATGGACATAGCCGCCCCAGGTGGGCGGCATGCCGTGGCACAGCCGCCCCAGGAGGGCGGCACCGACAACAGAACCTTTTTTTTTTTTTTTTACAGAATTCTAGATCTGCAACTTAGATCTACAAAATAACAACATATATTTCAATAAGATTTTCATACCAGTAATCTCATTATTCCTTTGCCTGTGCCGCGAACAAAATCCGACATGATTTTCTTCAAGATTGTTTTGAAAATTTGATGTTTTAGTTTGAATGTAGTAGAGGATTTGATGTTAGAAAGTTTGATGAAAATGAAATTAATAAAGATCTTAGTTTGAAGGTTGTTTGGAGGTTTTAAAGGATTTGAAGTTAAAAGGTATTAAAAATATGAACAAAGGGCAAAAGTGTAAAAAGTGGGGCGGTAAGTAGCAAAAAGGGGGCGGTGTTTAGCAATTCAGTTATTCAAATTATCTATAATCTGTTCCATAATTAAATTAACATATGTTATCTAAATAACTAATAATCATACTATAAGAACTAAACCGGATTGGATTGTAAAAAAAAAAAAAGGTAACTTATTGTCTTCATTATTTTCATTATTATGTTTGCGGATTGCTTAAAACAATTTTTTAAATGTCTTGAATTTTTATACATATAATCATACTATAAGAACTAAACCGGATTGGATTGCAAAAAAAAAAAAAATGCCGAAAAAAGAGAAACTTATTTTCTTCATTATTTTCATTAATATGTTTGATAATAACTTAAAACGATCATTCAAAAGAGTTGAATTTTAAATGCATGTACAAATTTTGATGATTTGTTTGCTTTTGTTCTTATTGAAAATTTTTCTATTTTTGAAATTGGGAAGAAGTATAGGTCTTGGTGAAGGTGTTTGGGTGATCATGCCACATTCTTGTGTAATCTTTTAAATTTATTATTTTCTTTGATATTTGAATTACGTAACACATTATTCAACATGGTTCTATTGGAAACATAAAATAAATTAATTATATTGTGTGATTAGATAATTTATGTCGTTGCAAGATTGTGAATTTCATTTTTCATTTTTTCCCCACAACTAGAAGAGATTATTATATTACAATGGGACTGGAGGTTAGATACACTAAGGATAAGGGTTAAATGTGAGATGTTGAAAATTCTTAGCGAGAGCCTCATCAATCGAATAGAGAAGGTCGAGTGATCTATAAAAGAGCGGACCATGATATAAGGGCCCTAGGTTTTTCGTTTGGAGGGATCCTCTTTTATACTGGAGTCATTAGGATCTTAAGGTGTTTGGAGATACTGATGTTAGTAGGGTCTTAAGGTGTTTGGAGAGCTTAAGAGAGATAGTGAACTCATACCATATGTGTGGAGGGGTTCTCTATATACATAGTGTGGCTTTGGGCCTTAGCTAGGATTTTGGGCCGTTTTGTATAGCCTCAATAATTGCCCCCTAGGTATGTGGGCGGTTCTAAACTGGTTGCACAAAAGGCTATGTACTTCGTGGAGGAATACCGAACGAAAGAGCTAGCTCAAATAAACAATATGCTCCATGGAAGGTTAGTGAACATGAGAGCACTCAAAATGATAATGAACTATTTGGAGTGGTGTTGAATGAATGGAACTCAAATTGATGATATGTTATGTGGAGGAATGCCGAATGAAGGAGCTCAGTGTGTAATGTGCTCTATATGCTACCGAGTGGAGGAGCTCAATTCGAATATGTATACGTACTATCAAAGGGAGAATGTGAGAGTTTAATATGAATGATTTATATACTTCTAAATAAAAGATCTCAATTTAATAATGATATATAATTTCATAGAGAGATTATCGAGATTTCATACTATAGTATCAAAATTTATAGGGAGATTAACAAAATTTCATAGAAAGGTTATCAAAAAATCGTAAAGAGGTTGATTAAAATTTTGTTAGAAGGTTTATTAAAATTACATAGTTAGGTTATCAAAGTTTCAAGGAGTTTATCACAATTTCATAAGGTATAATCATCAAAATTTCATAATGTGGTTATCAAAATTTTATAAAAATATTTCATTGAAACGCATGTTGCAACATGCAACGCACGTGAAAGTTAAAACTAGTATACTAAAATAAAGGAAATAAAAAAGCAATAAAACAAAATTAAAAAAAAAAACCTAATATCCAACTGTGGAGTAAAAAAGTATAAAATCTTTACTATGGGACTATCACATACAAATTCATCCCAACAAATTTTAAAACCGATTAAAGAGGTTGGAGTTTTTAAAATCCAATGACCTGAGAGAAAGAATGCATCCAAGGCCAAATTGGCATTTGCACCCTATGTGCGTGCACCATAATATATATATATATATATATATATATATATATTTGTATCTCATCCGGTATCCAGGGTTTTGCCCTGACTAATCCGGATCCGATCCGCGTCGTGGACCTGGTTATGTTGGGTGAGTCTCCCAACAAGGGTAACTGCGTACGCAAGGTTTCGAACCTGAGACTTGCTTAAATTGAAACAAACCGCTTATCACCATAATATGTGCATAGAAAAAGAAACCTTTAAAAATATATATTGATCTTAAAACACGCAGATCTTTCGGTAATTAATAAGGTAATCATGGCGTTACATATGTGACAACAAATTATAAACAATTGTTCCTAAGACACTTATTTTATTATTTATGGTTTTATTTCTTTTTCTTTTCTTAAAAGGATTATTATAATTAAGATGGGGTTGGATCAAGCGACTCGTTTTAACTTAAATAAATTTTAAATTTGAGAATTTGTGTATGTGATTGCCATGTTGGTAGACTCACTCACTAAATTCAGGTGTGTGAGATGAGTCGAATTAGATAAAACAAAACTCTGAATAGTAGATGAGAGAAAAAATAAAGCTTATTAAAGTAGTTTTTATTGCAAAAAGAAAATAAAAAAGTTTTAGATCAAAGAGAAGGTTGCACCTGTTCCCTCAACAACTTTTATACATTATTATTGCTCTTTTGACCTTTCCTTCCATAGACAAAAGAATCCAAAATTTGAAAAATAATTATACATATTTAATTTAATAATTATAATAATTGTACTAGTACTACTTCCTAAAATAATATTTCCATTTTTTGTTTGTATAAGTGTTATGTTACATTTTTTAAAAACGAAAAAGTGTTATGTTAGATTTAGAAAATCAATACTATTTTTTAGTACTTCCTTTTCCATCCATAGTGAAAAATTGGAGTGTTCATGTCATTTAAGTATTTTCTTAATTACTAAATTTAAGACGAATTAATCATTGTTTTAATGTGTACAATATTCCAAATGTCTTACTTATTTTGAAGTGGAGGGAGCAGTAGATTATTTGTATTAGTATAATATATGTACTTTGGTAAGTTTTACTATTGTTTCATCCTAACTCTAATTGGTAAATCATGAGAAATGCTTAATTAGTGATAATAAACTTTAGATTCTGGCCAAAAAAAAAGATAATAAACTTTAGATCATATGCTAAATAATACATAAAAAAAAATGATCATGCTAATTAAGATGGCAAATTAATTGTATACCTAACCTAACGTACATAAATGATGAGACTCTGTTTAAAAAAAATACTATAATTTTTTACTAAAATCTCTTAATTAGCTGAAATCTAATTCACTCAAAGAAATTCTGAACAAAAAAAAAAATCACTCAAAGAAATTATACCCTACCTAGCTAGTCGTTTTTACTACACCTCATCCATCAAAAATAGAGTGTTTAATTAATTATTTCTATTATTTTTAGAATGTTAAGCATAATATCAACTTTTGTCAAATATATGAACTAGGGTTTTTGTTTATTAGAAAAATCTGCAAAGAATTAACACCTTTTATGACAAGACAAGACAAGAAATGGGTTTTATTGCTCATTGCCCTCCTTCGTATCCATTTCTTTGTGTGTTTGTCGTCTCTTTGTTTGTCTAATTAATGTTTCCTGACTCAAAGGAAGTGGCGAGCCGTGATGAGCTTAATCACCACAAAGTACAAACTGAATTCTTCTTTGCTTGGCAATTGGCATCAATCACCACCATCTTCGTCAAAGTGTTTTCACCATGTAAAGGAGATCTCGTGCTAAACTCAGGGTTTTCATATGTCAAATACTATCTCGCAACCACCATCCGACCCCATTAATAATAGTAATAGATCAAATCATGATATTACTTACTTTACTCTGCCGACAGAAATTGGACCTCAATAACTGCTTACGGCCCCTTTGCATTTAGGTTTTGAACCATTGAAGAACTTAGGTGATTAAGTGAATACATGGAGGGAATTGTGTATAGTTAGATACATGAGATAAACGCTAAAGTATTGTAGTAACAAGAGTTCACGTAAATCAGGTAAGCCAAGCTTAGACTATTGCTAAGGTTTTCCTTTTTTTTGGTTGTGTGTGTGTGGGTACAAGACTATTGCTAAGGCTAATCACAAGGCTTATGATCTTTATGTATTACCGACAAGATCAATAATGAGGCAGGCTAAAGTAGGTTAATTAGGCCCCTTGTGGATTAATGCTGATCTGCTCTGTTGTCTCAACACTTCATTTTCAACTCAACACTCCCTCGATCGTGGGTCACCTGCTTCTTCTTTTTTTTTTTTAATTCTATATGATATTATTTTCTTTATTTTGCTGTTGAGTATACATTTTACACCATACAGATGGATCAAAATAAATAATTCAATGATAAGATGTAGTACCACTTCATAATAGTACTCTTCAAGAAAAAAGATAATTGTTTTAGTATTTATTATCACTGTTCAAGATGCCATTGTGATTGATTCACAGCCATCATGTACACAGGCCAAGATATCTCTGTAGTCCCTTGAAATGGTGAAGGAATCATAAACCTTTCCATCGCGGCTCTTCTTATACTCAAATAGCAGGGATGACTGGTTAAACGCTGTCAGCTTGACGAATCCCCAGTCATAATCTCTGTAGAGACTCCAATTTGGGGTGACTTCACTGAAAGCTGAAAGGTGGCTCCCTCCTCCACCAACGACAACATGGATCGTTCCATTGACAACGCCTGAGTAGTGATTTCTTTCATTGTTTACGCATTGATTCTGCACAAGCATAAACCAGGAAATCAACAAATCATATTTCCATATGGTAAAAGCACCCTATCCAACTATTCCATGAGAATGCAACTGTTATGGGTAAGAGTGAAATGCTAAACTGGTGACTACCACATTGACCAACTAATCACTTGGTATTGCTTATGACAAGATATGGTTCTACTGCTATCAGAAAAATGAAATGTTAAAGCTCACTGTGTCTTTAAAGGCGCTTTAAGAATAGGCAAAGTCTGGCTACAAGTCTTAGATATGAGGTTGAGGTATGTATGAGTGTGAGAGATACACTAGGTTTTTGATGCAGTGTCAAGTTATGACAACACATGAAAGAATGCCAGGATTTAGTGTGGCACTGTGCATTTGAGGATCTTAGAATTCACAATACAGACCTGGTAGATTGGGCATGTCCTTTCATAGTTATGGACGTGGCCGTAGAAGGCAATGTCAACCTTGTACTTCTGCCAAAGCCTCTGCAAACTTTCCCTTCCCATAGGTTCTTCAAATGTGCCCTCTTGGCCATACCAGTAATCAGAGGAATATCCAAGGACACGATGAGCTGCAAAAATCAACCAAGGCTGCCTATGTCTATCTACTGATGCCAGGCATTTCTCAATAAACCTATATTGTTCTGATCCTTCTCTCCAGTCATGTTCACTGTCAGCTATGCAGAAGTGAAATAGGCCATAATCTGCTGAATACCTGCATTTTTATAATTGTTATAGAAGCAAGTTATAAACCCAGTGAAAGACGATTCTTTTTAGGCAAAAGGGAGGTATACAGATATAGAATATAGCCCAAAATGATGCGTTGGACCAGGACTAACAGAAGTTGGAGTCATTTTGTTTCATAATCACACCAGTTTTTAATAGCGGAGGGAAAGAACTACAAGGCAAAGGATGTGTTTGGTGCATAAGATCAAGTTTAGGATAGGCTAGAAGAATATTCTTTGTAAATTGTTCTCATTAGTCATTGCATCTTAATTTTGGCATAATCTTTATCTTATCAATGTAGTGCCTAATGATGCTACCTTTCTCAATGAGATAAAATATTCCTACATAGACAAGATAATGTAAAATGAGATATGAAAACTTTAGCAGCATTAAATAAAAATAACATAGAATGAAGATAATTGACCTATCAGACTTGTCTTACAGATGATAGAAGTGAACATAAAATGGTGCTACTTGTAGAACAATGCACTATAGGTCCAAGGGACAAACTTTTCACATCAGTACAATTAATTGACTGAAAGCTTAGCTGGTACATTTTTGGGAGACCTGTTCTTTGGAATCCTCATTGATGCTCCCTAAACATACTAGGCATGTATCAAAATTGCATCCTCTTTTATACATCATATCCTACTTCTTTTTAATTTCTGAAATATATAAAACTCGAACACTGAACTCTATTTTACATGTCAGTATTACCTTATGAATGACCCCTGTCAATTTTTTGCTAATACTGAATAGTTCATCAGCAAAGAATCTTAAATCTAACCAGATTTGTTTGGCCAAATAGATAACAGTGGTAAGATTTATTGTAAATGTGTTCTACTAATTTACCAAAACTTTGCCCGGTTCTCAGCAGGAAAGTAAAACATGGTTTCTGCTGGCACACCACATTCGCCACCTGAATCTGTAGTATCGTAGAATGATCCTGAGTTTGGCCAGTCGCGTTCATGATTACCACTGCAGTACCAATGACATACACACAAACAAAAAAAGAAAAGTGTCTCAAACAGCATAATCATTTTGGCCTGATTCAAAGAGTGCATTATAAAGTAATTCCAAAACATATATTCTCAAAAAAAACATGGTAAGCTGCACAAGCAAGAAAAGGCACCTTGCAACCATGTATGGAACAGTTGATGCTATAGGCTCCACCTGTGCTGTAAATTGGTCCCACTGTGAAATGTATCCATTTGAATACGTTAAGTCTCCTATGTGAAAAACTATGTCGAAGTTGCTCAAGTCCCTAATGAGTTGGTCTGTAGTGTTGAGCGAACCAGGCTGATAATCGCTATACTCATTTGAACCATCACGTTCAGCCTGAGAAATGCCAGAAAGAATATCACATCATATGCTGTATAAAAGTTTTTGCCCAGAGAAAACAGCTTGCATCAGGAATTATATACCCAGCAATGCACCTATTGCTTATTGAGGAAGTGTTGCCCTAGGTGCTTTATATACCTACTATTGCCACTTTACCAAAAAAAAAAATGGGGGGGGGGGGGGGGCTGTTCTTAAATGTTATTGCAGATTTCAGTAGCATGTTAAATGCAAGACTAACAAGAAGTCAGTATTATGAGCTAAAATTAACTAGTCAAAACAGGGTAAAGTAATTAGGAGAACATAGAAATCAAGATTTGAAATAACCAGAGAAAATTCATGGCTTGGTCAATCTTATCACATTTCCCATCTATTCACAAACCCTACTGGCCACTCTGAAACCCTTTGTTATTGGTTTGTGGATATTACCTTACCCATGTCGCCAAACATTATGACCCTCTGTAATGAGTCTTGTCCAGGATATGGGGATGCTTTAAATGAATATTCCTTGCTCCAGACAACTGAGCCATTAGATAAGTAATGACCCATCCTGTATGTGTATCTGAAAACCCATCGTTTCTATTGTTGTAAGTAGGATCATTTGAAATCATCATCTAGCTAGACAGGGAAAAAAAAAATCTAAGATGCTTACACAAAGTTTGGCCACAAATTTTTTAAAAAGCTTGTATGTATGAAACCTGGATCACGCCAGCCAACTGTTCTTGCAGGTGAACCTGCAACTCAATCATGTAAGTTTATGATGCTATAGGCATACAAACTACAAAACCACAGCATTGAAAAAGGTAAAAAAGAAACTTGTAGTAATAAACTCCTTGGTTTGTTTATGGCGGACCAAGGAAATAAAATCCTAGTCAAGTTCACGAAAAACACATTAGCAACTTGACTGCTAAAAGTTCATCTCATGACAGACAGAGATGGTAAAGCAACCACTCACATAGTGCCATATATTGCAGGATATAAAACACCAAGGAGAAACTAAGTAACTTATTATTGCAGATAAGTAGTAGTAGTAGTGGTAGTAATCAAGTAGCAGACATCACAATTTCCGGCTATATTGCTTAAACATCAAACTTACTAAGTTTTTAATAACTTGAATCAACAAAGTACGGTTCTAAATGCAGTTGGTCATAAGAAGCCACACCTTCGAACTGAAAAAGGAAGAGTTCTTGGTTGGAAAAGGTTGAATTATATAGTTGAATAGTGAATACTAGTAGCTTTTATTAATTAAGAAAAATCCGCATCAAGCATGTATATTCACTTCTCAAGCTATATTTAACATGTATGGCAGCATCAAAATTCCATCATAATTCATACCGCACATGCTGTTCCTTTTAAATGTCAAAGTTCCTGCTGGAGATCGAAGCTGCAAATCTCCCTTTCTACCCCATTCAACAAAGGGTATAGCTTCATCAATATCATAGCCACTTGTCCAGGTCACAGTCATCTGTGCAACAGATCAAATATTGCCTCAATACTGAATAAAAAGAACAGCTTAGCACACCAAATAATATTTATGATTAATACACATTAATGCACAATCATTATATGTTTGCAAAAGCAGAGTACCTTCAAGTAGGCAGATCTGAAAATCATTAACAAACATTTGACGTTTTATAAGGAGGAGGAGGGGAGGGGGGGGGGGGGGGGGGGGTTTATATTTTCAAATTTTCATTAACTTATCATGGATGACACTGTGCTCTTTGCATAAGTTAATCCACAATTCTATACAATTAAGAATAATTCCTTTCTTTTGCGCCGACATGAAAATTTTTCCAAACAAGGAAAAATAAAAAAAGGGATCATAGCATACCAAATCTTTTTGGAAAATAATAAAGGAGCATCAATTAAAAGTTAGAACTTACTTCATTCCAAGATTTCCCTAGAGCAAGGCGTGGATATAAGGGTGCTTTAGGATTTGCAAACGATATGAAATTTGATATAGCCACCAATTTTGGCTGTAAAATTCAAGGGTGAAATCAGTCCACAGAATATATGCAATTGACATTCACTGGAAGACAACTAATTAGGACAATAAAGAGGCACTAAGATGAATCAAAGACATCTACGAAAATGTTTCTAAAGGTCTGTGGAAAAGGAAAAAAAAAAGGCAGAAAAGTATAAGCTGAGGGACAAGGGTCAATAAGTTACATCTGACAAACCGCCTGAAAATAATGCAAAGGAGAAATCTGCTCGCTGATTTATAAGCTGAAACCTCAGAGCACCTGTGCCTGTCTTTGTATAACTTGAGCCAGACTCATTTGCATACTTGTACTGTAAAACACACATGGAAAAATGCACAGATTGTTTGTCTGAACCCATAGAATTTTAAATCCCAAAATTCTCATTAATACCACAAGTTACATTATACACACCTTTATAGGAGCTGAACAGATATATGGAACCTGTTCTTTTGGATCATTCACCGGTGGACAGGTTTCTGGGCTGCCATAACATCACAAAAGTGTCTAAATTTCCTAACAATGTAAAATTTCCTACTAAAGTTATCACAAGGTGAAATGAATATGATCCTAGTAACAAATGGGTTTTCATAATGACTTCAGTCATAACAAGCAAATTAAAAAAAAAAAAAAAAAAAAAAAAAAGGCATGGATTGTAACATAGATAGACATTACTTGAATTTTGCCGGAGAAAAGACTCCAACCCAGTCATCCACACCTGGATTTGGATTCATGAGATTCACAGTTACCCATTGAGTATCCTCTCCCTGTGATCATACCAAACGGCAAAACACACATACATCATATTTATGCCCTTACACTCAGGCAAACTCAATAAAAAGTTTTAAACTATCAACAACTTATGACTTCAAATGTTGTACCAAACTACCAATCCAATTCTCTGGTCAACGCCTACAATAACTAGAAATATAGCATTCTTATAATAAACTTTAACATCTTTTAGCTAGCTACCCATATTTCTATTCATCATCAAGCAGTCATGAAAAAGGGTAACTTCAAAACCCAATTAAGATTAAAAAGAAGGGAAAAAAAAGAAGCTATGAAATGCTGATAAGTGAATCAAAAAGGAACAAGTAAGAGCAAGAACATATAGTACCTTTAAACCAAGAAGTGCGGGCTGAGCTGTAACATTAGCAGAGCCATGAAGGGCAATAGTAGTTTTGAGGATATTGATTTTAGCCAGCGGCTGGTCCCCTGCTCCATTGATATGAGCCCGACCCAAGTTCAAGTTTGCAGCAATTAAAAGAAACACCCAAAAGCATTCCATTTTTCAGGCAACGAAAACTCTCTTTTCTTTTCTTTTCTTTTCTTTTTTACAAAGAAAAAAGAAAAGAAAAGAGAGGAAAAAAGGATATACTTTCACGAAGAGATTCCCAGAACAATCACGGTTTGACTTTTCTTCAAGGTTTTTGAAGAGTTTGAACTTTGAAAGAAGAGAAGATAAAGCAAGTAAAAGAAGTTAGTTACTACCAACTAGATTTGCATCAAATTAGGATTAGATCTCTGCATTTTTATTTCCCTGGTCTCTTTTTCTATTTATAGTCTTTTTTTTTTTTAATTGACAAACTTGTTTTTACTGTGAAGTTGCTTGAAAAAAGCACGTGGAATATCTGATTGGCAGTGGCCAATGGCAACTGGCAACCATGAACCATCCGTCTCGGTTCTCTTCTTGATCTTCATGTGGCCACGGCCAACAAATAAACCAATTCATGGGATTTAATTCAACTTTTAGGACACTTTATTGTCTTCTACTATACTTTACTAATTTTCTGAGCAGAAAAAAAAATGGGACAAGAGATGGGTTGGGTTCTTTTGGAGTTTTTGACAGACAACTAAGAGACAATAGTGGCAATTAAAAAAAAAATATATATATAT